>CAMXCT020000220.1:187425-287932 GCA_947184155.2 Cladocopium goreaui | reverse complement strand
TCCAGTTTGTTCGACAGACCTTTGGATCGCCGAGGCAAGAATCCAAGGGATTCTCTCAGATAGTCGGAAGATATCAACAGCAAGACAAATAAGAAATACCCTCTGGTTATTTAACATAGCCATGGAAAATGGCCCATTTATAGATGATTTTCCCATTAAAACCTCCATTTATAAGGGATTTTCCATGGCTATGTTAAATAACCAGATGGTATGACTTGTAGATTTGAAAATTCTAGAAATGATTAGAGCCAAAGCATGCAGCCTGCTATCCACCACCATGTCAACATCCACTCGCTTCGGCATGGGATCCCGCCTCAAACTGCCACATGTCAGTGGAAGACTGAAACACGTGAACACCGAGCCATGCAATCAATGCAATCAATGGACAAGTTCATGAAATGTATGTTTCAACTAGTTTCAACCATATAACTATCTTGGTCCATTGAGATTTAGGAGTACGTGCAACTCAGTGTTGCGTTAGACAGAAATAAACAACGTAACTACTGTTTCAGGCAGGTTGAAGGGTCAGCTCACAGGAAAGTCCAGTTTCTTCAGCATTCAGCCCTTGTGGATACTGAGCTAAGGCACTTTTCCATCATTGGGAAGGCGGACCTGCATGAATTGGATCAAGAAACTCATCTGGCAGCGGGGCAACACCTTCTCTCAACGTCAAATGATATGACTTATATAATATGACACGATGTGACGTAGGATGACATGATCAACCCAGCTCTATCAGTTTGGCATCGACAAGAAATGAGCAGATCTGCAAGCTTGGCGGATCAATCCAGATCTCGCTGGGGTCTCGGGCATCATTTCTACCTCCACTGTTTGACGACGCACCTTGGTGTGCCCAGTTGAGATCGTCCTCTCAGTTGCCCCCGGCCCCCCCTTCAATCGTGGGGCAAAGACAGGTTGAACCAGGAATGATTCGGAATGATTGCCAGATGTTGCCAGATGCCAAATGTTGCCAAGGAGCCCAATCGCTGGTGGACCGCCATCCTTTGGACTCGCCCAAAGCCTCAACATTTTTTTTAGTTTGGGCCCGGTAAAGCATGCTGAACCTGTTTGCTACCCACAACCTTTCCCGACCTCGTCATCGCTTTCTGGGTCATCTTCATCACCGAGTTGATCCCAGCCTTTCACACTCTACATCAGACGCGAAAGAGAACAAGGGTCAGGTCGTCTCGCATTGAAACAAGTTCCGCTTGGGAATGCGCCGACCCACTTCGCGTAGGCTTGCTCCTTCTTGGCAAGAACCACTGCCTTTGCAAACAGTGCATTCTGCGAACACCACGTGCGCACTCTTCCCTGAACTTCACGCTTTGTGCGTTTGGCTGATTCTACATAATCTATACTGCATAAATATGCATAAATTGCATGAAATTGTGGTTTTTGCCCATGGCCCATGCTGCAAATGTGCGACGATTGCTTTCAGCCAGCAAGTGCCCAGCCTCACGAGTTTGTTGCTTGTCTCTCAATCGAGTCAAACCGCTCCTGAATCATGTAAGATCGGCAGAAGTACAAGGAAAGCACTTCCAAGCACTTCCCAAGCACTTCCCAAACACAATACACCAGCATTCATCCAAGACCCCTGTGGAATTGCAATTGCGTAGTGATAGGACGCTTAAGGGATCAAATAAAACATAAAAAAACGAGTTACACTATGAGTCCTAGAGTAAAATATAGTAAAATGCTAGGACACATTGAGTTTGCTTTAGAAATACGCATTCTTATCATTCTTATGATGAAACTGCAAGACGCTGCGAACCATGTTGTAGCGCTGTATCCTGGACCTCGACGGCAGAACAAACTGCTGCTCCTCGTAAGATATTGATTCGTTGCCCACTCCTTGCAGCTACAGCTGTGCAAATATGGTGAGACATGGTGCTGGATTGCAAACATTGACTCATGGTTTTCTATGTTTTTTGATGTTTTTTGTGTCATGAGAGTCCTGCACAACCTTTGCAACTGTCTTCTCTCTCAAACGATACCTGGCCATTTCGTAGCCACGCAGCAGTCTTGAGTACTCCACGCAGACTGCTCTGGCAAAGAAAGTCCCTGAATATTGCTATGTGTACATGCATAGAGAGAGTAGATCGATATAGATAAAGACTATATGATATAGACATACATATAGATATAGGTATAGATATAGATAGAGAGATCTATCTGTATACATTACATTACATCGACTTACGTTACACTACTACCCTTGCATGCCATTACATCACATCACATCACCTTACATTACATAGCATGACATGACATTACATTACATTACATATACATAATATACATATATAGAGATACATACAATTGCATGCATTCATTATACGATGGAGATGGGTGATGATGGATGTCGATAAAGCTTTAGATGTATTGTGGTCCAGTAGAGTGTGATGATTTCGGACCCGCTGAAAAATCCATGTCCAACTTGCCAGCGTCAAAATGAGTCCATCAAGGTGACTGTAGGTGACACATTTTTGCGGGATTTGTCTCAGTATCAGGCCGCTTCGCAATCCGAGAAATTGTGAATCGCGCGGGATCCTGTGAAATTCTGTGAATCGCGCTGGCTGTGGATAAACAAGACCAATTTCACTCAAAATCTGTTTGCTCACCTCGTGACCGAGGACAACAAGCATACAGGGCATGTGAAGTGAAATCACGAACTTAGGAGCCGCTGAAAAGCCTGAGGCTTCCACCAAATTGTTGAGAAACCAGATGTACTCGCGGAAGTAGGGGTCCAACCTCCGATATCCTGGCACCTGTCACAGCACCAACTGGCACCAACCGTTGCATCATCCATGGCCCCCTTATGGCCTTGATGGGGAAGGCACGCTCAACGATTCGATCGAAGCCACGATCTCGGTTGTAATCGTAGTTCTCCGCCTTGGGCGGCCATGGCAGGACTTTCACAGCGCCATGGCAATCGAGTTTTGAAGAAGGAGCGATCACGATCACAACACGATGAATCTGAATCAACTATATATTAGATTCAACCATATCCAACTACCTAATTATCTTGATGATTCTTGGTGAATCAACAAAACAGTCACTAACTTCACACCTCTGTCAAGGCAGAAGGCAAAGCCAATCAAACTCAAAGGCACAGTGTCCAAAGTGGGAAAGCGCAAGCCGGCATGATCTGAGTAGACTTGTGCCTGTTCTGGAGAGGGTGCAGAAAAGTTTTAAGTATTCGATGCGATCTGCAATTGAGGTGTAAGAGAAGAATGGCCAGAAATACAATTCAGACTTGGGGGCTTGGAAAAGACATTACTTTTTGCATCTTTCTGCTTGCATTGACCTCTGTGTTAATTTAACCACCTGTGGACTCTCTGAAACTATCTTTGGTCATGTCAATTCTAATAGCGGACAAATTGAAAGCTGCCAATTCCAACATGCAGTTGCGGTAGCTACAGGCCCTGCCGCCTTCTTTGGTTGATCTCCTTGATTGGCTTGCTTGCCTCGATCCTCCTGACGGAAATTGGTGAGCATTCTGATCGCATTTGAACTGAAAGCGATCTGTTCGGGAGCCTCATCCAAGTAAAGTGAAAAACCAGTAAAGGTACAGGTTCTTGTGATGTTGGTTCACACCAACATGTGCGATATGCGTGCTGCACGTGCTTTGTCAATCTGATGTTCACATCAAATCGTCACAGACTTTGGACGGTGTTGCGGTGAAGATAGACACAAGCATTGAAATCCCATCGGGCCTTTGAGGGAATCTTTCGATCTTCCTCAGACTTCAAGAGTGGCTAAGGTTATCTAAGGCAGAGGCTAGGTTGGCCTCCAAATTTCCTCTGACTTACCAGCATTAAGCTTGCCAAGGCTTCATTTCCCGCTGCAAAGAAGCATGCTGGTGCTGCATTCAAATCATAATCACTGAAATTTCTGAAAGAATTCTTCAGGCCTGGTCTGACAGGCGAAAGCGGTAAGGCACACCTGGCATAGACTATCATTTGCTCCTCGTAAAAACTTGCTAGTTGACACAAGGCAAATGCCAACAGCTAGATGGAAGTTCCAAACAAACAATAAACTATTCATGTTCACGTCAATATTAAATATATTAATAATCGTTCATGCAGGCGTTCACCACTGCCATCTCCGCCATCTCGGACGGCACCTCTCTTGGGCTCCCAGGGTCTTGCCAGGTCTCTGTCCTTCTGGGCATGTTCCTGGCTGCAAAAAATCCAAATTTGCTCAGACCTGGGGCCTGAATCGCGAACCGTTATGACTACCATTCTGATATATATATATATATATATATACATACATATATATATATGTACATATATGTACATGAATTCATATTGCAAATATGTGTTTTATATTATATAATGTATGTATATATCATTATACGTATATATAATTATATATATATATATATCAGCACAACAAGACTCGCAGAACGAAGAGCTGTGCAGAAGCAAATGGAGCGCCATGAGGAAAAAGGTGAAGGGAACATGGAATTTGGTCGGATTGCAAATAGATTTTGTCACATGGACATTGCTCTTCTCTTTGGACCATGTGCTTCGCACAATGTGCTTGGACAATGTGCTTCATTGAAACCACTGGCATCCCTGCCTTTTTCCTCTGCATCCGGTAATGGACCTCCTGCAGGGAGACATCTTTGTAGGCGCTGCTGCTGGCGGCTGCTGCCGCTGCTGCTGCTGGCGGCTGCTGCTGCTGCTGCTGCTGCTGGCGGCTGCTGCTGCTGCTGCTGGCGGCTGCTGCTGCTGCTGGCGGCTGCTGCTGCTGCTGCTGCTGCTGCTGCTGCTGCTGCTCATCATCCCGCCTAGGTTGTGTTCTGATTTTGCAGTTGTTGAATTGACACTCTTGCATGGAACAAGATCCTTAGGATCGCGTGATCAGCATGAGAGTCTGGGCTAGTCTTGCACTAAGAAAAAGTACTGCTTTTGAACAAGATCTCGGCCCCGCTTTGGTCTGATCCTTCTGATTCTCCAAGTTGGTTTTCAGTGTTCTTGCAACCTCATCTCGGATCTTGCAAGCCAGGGCACGAGGCAAAGTGCCTCTGCACAGTGAGACGTTGTGGCGATATCAAAGAAGGCAACCTTAGTGGGTCACATCTGAGGCAACTCCTCCCACTGAGCTACGCAGCTGCACGAGTTGCCTGAAATGCCGTGGGTCCAAATCCCTCAGGACCGGACCTTCCGATTCCCCATCTCAAAGAACATGAGCAGTTCCGTGCCCGGAGACTACGGAGTACATGCATCGGTTCTGGCTACGCCATGGCTACGCCAGCACTGGCACAGGAGCTGAAAAGTTGGGGAAACTCGTGCTCATCTGGGTAGCTCATCTAGCTCCACAGGAAGGGACTTTTTTGGTTCCAACATTGAGTGCGTCAACTTACTCAATTTCTGCCCTCAGATAAGTTGCAGCTCAGTTTGCTTCTGCAATTCCTCTTTGTGTTGTGGCACTCTGCAGAAATCGACTCCAGAAGTGCTTGACACCTTGAAACGATCTGGGCGTGGCTGACTCTACAACGCAGAGATTGTGCATACTCAATAAATTTGGCCTGTGGACTGGAACGTCGTGCACCCCAGCCCCGTTGTCCTTGTTATTTGTCTCTTTTTCCATCCTTGCTGAAGTTTCCTGCTAAGGTTTTGCAGGTACCTGGCACTAGCAAACCGTGCAATTCGAAGTCCAAGAAGTACGACTTCACACAAGAAATCCGGATTCAGACGCGAGGAGTGATCTGAATCATGCAAAACGAGTGCTTGCAAATTGCACAACTTAGATGGGCACGATCCAAAGAGACTCAAATTCTTGGGCATGGTGACCTTTCCAGGCAGCGAGTAAGACCAGCTTGAAGCAAAGATTATGTCGCAAGATCTTCTACCAAATCCAACCTATCCAACCTATCCAACCTTTGCACTCAAGGAACAACAACGCAACGACATAGCCGACATAGGTGACCCTTGGCAACTCCACTGAGCCTGAGAGTCACCAATGAACTGAGTCGTCCCGTCGCCACCTGCTCTGCCTCTATCTAGGCTGTTGAGCGGAATGGCCACAAAGATGCCACAAACGATCACAAACATGGAATAAAAAACAGCTCTTGCTGGGCAGAATGATCTTTTCGAAGCGGTTCTGCCAAGCTTGTTGATCGGGACATATCCAAAGAACGCCTGTCAACTTATTTGTCAACGTGTTTGTCAACTTGTTCATCGCAGTGTTTTCTTTTCGTCCAATCTAATCTCGGTAGCTTGAGATGCCTGAGCTCCAGCTTTGTCCACTCAAATGCCAAAGCTGCGGAGTGGCTATGCATCTAAACTATCCTAAAGTCCTAAACAATCGGTTGCTTACGGGAAGAGAAAGGCAATCACTGCCAAAAAAGCAACGCAAATCAGTGGCTATAAGGACTTGCTCTCACTGATTGGAATCCAGAGCAAAATGGTTTGATCTGTGGAGAGCAAGTCCTTGTGCCAATCCTCAGTCTTGACTTGCCTGAAGGCAAATGAAGGTTGAACTAAAATATGTTGTCAGCATTTGTCAACAGCGTGATTTGGCTGTCTTGTGCGGACATTCCCTAGTTGTACATAGTTATACAGTTATACCTTGACAATGGCTGTGCAGTCTCCAAAGCATCCTTTGGCTTTGAAAACTACATCAGCCTTTCAACTGATTTCAACTGATTCAACACTCTTCACGGTCAGTGGCAGCTCTCCAAAGCGTCGGCCACCCTCAGTGGTCACAATGACAGTATCAGACAGACCAATTGGCCCAGAAGGCTCGTTGTACTTCTGAAACCAAGGGATGAAATGGAAGACCATCCCTGCCTGCCGGTGGGACCGGTGGGACCGCTGGGAACCAGCGGAATGTTTAAAATGAAGCACCAACTCCGAAGCGACTCAAGAAGTCTATGAAAAAACACAGAAACCATGACAATATAATCTACAATATATAATTATAGGCTATAGGTGTAATATGCTGTATTAATATGTGTAATTACGCAATTCAATAGAAGACGCTTGGACGATTCCCATCCCGCCCTCAGCACTTGTGCCTTCAGCTCTCCATGGTTGTGGCCCACCAAGGAGAAATCTGCATCTCCCCATCCAGCATGACCTGCAGGCTGTGTAGACGTCGAACCTGTGGAATAGGCCAGGCGCCTGACAGGTTCAGAATGGTGCAGCTGCCACCAATGATCCCAAGAAGATCCCAAGAAGATCCCAAGAAGATCCACAAAGATTCCCAAAGCTCATGTCATGTAACAACAGGTCGTCACTATTCATTCAATACACCGACCACACTTTGCAGCTTTCGGTTTAGGAGCAAAACAAGAAAGATAGACAGACAGACAGATAGGTAGGTAGATAGATAGCTAGCTAGACAGACAGATAGATAGATAGATAAATAGATAGAATTAAATAGATATGTTGATGATTAATGACGTGCGTTTGTGTTGTCTTGCGCATAAAGGCCACCCTTCTCCATGTCTGCCGAGGAACGCAGCCATACTCAAACCAAAGGAGTTCTTCATCATGATTTCACGTCCAGCCGCATCGATGTCGTTGGCTTTGGCCCCCGGAACCATCATGGGCAAACAAACCTCAACATATTTCTGTCAAAACAAGCGCCATGATCACACGGCAAAAATTCTCTTGGCACCCGATCCTTTCCGTTGCGAGATATCAAAGAGGCTCGGTTCCTTTGTTGAGCCTCAAACCTCAAAGGTCTTCTGGATAAGGCGTTCTGCTTCCAGCAGCCACGCTGGTGCTTCCGTCTCCTGTAGAATTTAGACAGGGCAAAGCAACTGGTCTTTAGCCGTTGTGTTTTGAAAGGGTTCCATATTTGAGTTCCAAATGAATCTCTGTTCTTTCTTCAGAACCCTGGCTGTAGGACGCTGTAGGACGTACCTCAGGCTTCAAAATGTAGGCCGTGCGCATCAAAGGCGCATGATGGCCAAACTTGCACCCAGAAAGCTCGAGAAAGACGAGGTTGCCAGGGGCACACTCCTGGACTTTGCATCATTGACACATTGCTTGAGTCCTAGAAGCCTCATTGCTAGAATTGATTGGATGCCCCAAAATTCATTGCTATATTTAAGGCTATATTTGAAGATCCTTAATATTCTTCAGAGCTTGTGGAAACTCGGATCTGGTCCCGAACTGCTCCCCATCGCTCTCCATCTCTAGTCCTCTCCAGCCATCCACGAGCCGTGTCCGCTTGGGTCTGTGGTGCGCACAATGGGCAAATAGCCAGGCACCTGCATTGGACCAAGGACACACCATCGTCGTTGATGTAAAAAATCAGCCGAGAATGGACCATGGTCAGTCAAGGGCCAGTCGACCATCGGTGGGCCGAAGTTGCCTTGACTTTCGCATGATTTGACTGGCTTCCACCCAGCGCTGTAACACAAGATGCACCTCACTTCCCGAGGAGATCAGAGCATCGTAGCTTTTCCTATGAAGTTTGCTGAGAAGAACACCTGCAGGAATGAGACTGCAAATTGCTTGCAATGACTGGAATTGAGTCGAACCAATCTTTCGGAGCAAGGCATGTTGACATGTTGACCGTTTCATCAAAAGTCTCAGAGGTCAGAAGTGTCAGAAGTGTCAGAAGTGTCAGAAGTCTCAGAGCCACACCTGGCTTGATGAGGTCCAAAGCAGACTGCAACGCCGCCTCGGAGATGACCGAAGCATCTTTGATTCGATCCTGCACAGAGACTGCAGCTTGGTCTTTACTCGTTTACCCCCAACCAAAGAAAAGATGAATATGGATGAATACAGATGAATATGGATGAATATGTCAAACTGTTGCCAAATTCTTTGCCAAACCAATATAACCAACTTGTGGATGCGGTGTGCAAGGGCTGCAAATCCGTCTGGAACGCTTCGTGTTAACGCAAGCTTCCAATAACTACAAGAACCGAACAAGTTCCAGATCAGGAGCTGCTCTAGCCCAGTCAGAGGAACTAGGAAAGAAAAACAAAAAATTAAAAAGTAGACAGAGAGAGAGAGAGTGAGAGAGAGAGAGAGGGTCAATACTCTGTTCTTCTCCCTTGGTGCTTGCGCCCCTTTGGATTCCTTCTCAAAGTCAGACTTCACAAGGCGGACTCGTTCCACCTTTGCGCTGTGGGCAGGATTTCAGGGGGGGCAACATGTCATCGAATCAGAATTCGCTTGAGAAGCTGCCAGTGGGCCATGGAAAGGGAGCACAGGTCGGAGTTTGGCTGGATAACTCTTCGCAGAAACTTCGAAATTCCGGCTGGATAACTCTTCGCAGAAACTTCGAAATTCCGGCAAGACTTTTTCTCTTCTTGAGAAGTGAAGGCAAACAACCCTGTATGGATCAACCAGGCTTCCCCAACTTGCACCTGCAACTACTGGCCAGTGGAGTAGCAAGTTCAAATCTAGTCTGCATCCTTTCTTACTTCGAATGCAGTGTCTTGGACTCAAACCAATCAAACCCAATCAAACTCACAACGATCTGAAGACTCCCAATGAGGTGCAAGTATAGTCTGTGTTACTTTATCATCCCATTCCAGCCTGTGACTGGCATGATTTAGCTGTTGTGTTGTATAACCTTGTACCACCAATTTAGACCAAGGCTCCGTCTTGCTGCCATCCACAATTTCAGTCTCAAACTTCCGAAGGAATTTCTGCAGATGGAAGAAATGGGCTGCTGAAATGCTCTGAAGTTGTATGCCGACTCGACCATCCTTAGGAACTGACAAAGATCTGTCCAGTGCCAACTTTGAAGCCAGAAGCTGAAGAGTATGTAAAGAGTATTTAAGTGATACCAGCTTTCAAAGATACAGTTCATCAAGTTTATCCTGAGAAAGCACAGAGAAGAACAAGGACACCATTGTTGAGATGAAGGACAAGGCACTTGTACGTTTGCAGCTGTGATGGCATACATGAAGACTTCGGAAACGCTGGCTTTGTCTGGGCATGTCCAGACCTGCATCTTGGGATAACAGACCTCTTGGGAGGATAACATGGAGATCATGGAGAACAAAAAAAAAATGACCTCAGGCTGACCTCAGGGAGCTGGACAAAAATGCTGTGAGACATCGTAGATTCAGAGCCGAAACAATCGCCAACCCACCTTGGACACCCAGGAGAGCTTTGGCACGAGGTCGCATTCAATCAAACGGGCCACCAAAAACGGCTCTCCGTCATGAGGCAGCACCAAAGCTTGCGGAGCACTATCACCAATGGTGTAAAAGCCAGTGAGATAGTAAAGATCCTGAAGTTCAGCTGGAAGCGATCTCAACAAATGATAACAAATGCCTGCTTAGACAGCAAACTTCAACACGGATGGGCCTTCCGCATCAAGAACATACACCGTGCACCAGTTGCAGTTTGGGATTTACTCTATGACTGCAAGATACACATGATAGGTACATGAGGAAATCACGGGGAAACAGTGACAGCACCAGCAGAGTCCTCCGGCTGCACCACAATCAGGAAATCGATGCCATCCTGTACAATGTCAATGATCTCCCTTCCAAGGATGGCATGCTTTCTTTGTCGTCGAACTAAATGGTAATGACAGGGAGACATCACCCATGCTCTCTGCTACTGCAAGAGACATTGTATGTATATAATCATATATATATGTGTGTGTGTGTACAAGTAAACAATATATACACATACGTACATTACGTACCATACCGTACCGTACCATACCGTAACATAACATAACATAATAAAACATAATATAACATACTGTAATATAACATAACATGACATACTAACGTAATATAACATAACGTTACATTACACTTGGTAACATTACATAGCACTACATGACACAACAATACATTACATTAGATAGATTACATCACATCACATCACATTACACTACAATATATACACATATATATATACATATATACATTATATATATATATAGGTATGTAACTGATAATTCACCAGCGTTTACTGGACATCCATCGAGCCGGGTGCTCATGACGAAACCCTCCTCATGAGCCGCTGTAAGAACCAATATATAATGTTGCCAATACTTGAAATGTCCTGAACTATCCTGAGCTATCTTGAACTATCCTGAACTATCCTGAACTAAGCCTAAGCTTTTGAAATTACCCTCTTCCCTGTTTGGAATCTGCTTGCCTGCTGCATTGACTTCCTTGTTTGCGTCACCCTCTGCTTATATTCTTCTGCTGGCACACGAAGTGGCTGTCCATCCCAGCCGTGGAAAAGAGGCAACCCATCCTGTGCAAGTCCCACTTGCTAAGCAATGCTCAACAGCTGGCAGAAGTTTGGCAGAAAACGAACTCTACAGCTCAACAGCTTCTGGGAGAATTTGTCTACGTCTTAGCGGAGGTGAGTCCAACATGAAAAATGGACTCAGGTAGATGCAATGCATCAATGTAGCACAGGGGTGACCTTCAAATCTCTGTGCACGACCAAGCTGCTGGCTTTTGTCCAACCAGCACGTCAGACACAACCTCTTCAAAGGCCAAACCCATTGCAAATAGTGGCTCTGAGCACCTAGTCGGAAGCAACTGCGGGATAGTCGGGAAAGTGCAAAGCCAAACAGCCGCGAAAACAGGCTGCACGTGTGTCACTGCGGCTATATATCAGATGCCAAGAGGATGTGTACAGGCGCACAAACGGTTCATCCTGATGGCGGAGAAGCACCCAGTACATTGCAATGTTTCCACCAAAGGCCATCTGCCTTGCAACGTTTACTTCGTTTACTGATAAAATCATGTCGCCTACTGGCGAATGCGGCTGAGGAATTACCTCATGATATCCAAACAAAGCCAGAGTTCTGCAATTTAGCATCTGGTAGGCTATTGGGCAGACTTGTCCACTGTCATCTAGTGTCTTTGCAGTAACCCTGAGCGTACAATCAGAAACACTATAGAGCTCAGGAAAAGTTGCCCGAGCTAGATGAATAAAGAAGGGCAGCTTCATATCAGACACACCTGTTGCTCCATTTTTATTTAAGTCAAGTGCTGAAGTCGGCTGAAGTCGCTTCTAGATCTGTAGTAAACTGGCCGAACTTGGATCTTCAAATCGCAAAAAGTTTGAAACATTCAGACTTCAGCCTTTTGAAGGATATTGATCCAGAAACACATGTTAAAAAGATTTGAAAGGTCTCAGTTTGGGCTTCTAAGTCCTTTAGCTGGATCCACTGAACTGGGTTGATTTTGGATTGCTACACTCCCAGCAGACATCGCATTCTTTTTGCACCTTGAGCTGGAATCATCTGACCGCTTGAACAACACGCTGCAAGTGGTACCTGGGAGTCACCAAAGTTTGCAAACTAGAGAGATTTTGCAAGTTTTGATCATGAGGATGAAGGTACGGTGCATCATGTCAATTCTTCTGATTCTGTACTCGTAGACTTGAAGCAAACGAGCCAAATGCACAACAAGCAACAGAGATCTTTAAAAAACTGCAGACTTGGCTGAAGCTTTGAATGTGCTCTTGAGACACCTTGAGACATCTTGAGACATCTTGAAATGTTGGAGCTGTAGCTACCAACTTTATGGTCCATAGATCAACACACTGCGGCTGGTCACAACTGCACATCAGGATGGCCATGTTCACCCAGGACTTGTTCACTTGGTACCTGTTCTAAGGAAACTTTGCAACACGGCTGAACACTGGGCATGTTTTGTACAGTCTGTACCATCAAGTAACTTGCTAGTCCGAGCACCCTCAACAACCTTGAGACCTGAATTGATGATCTGCTCTGTTCGCAATGATGTCGGTGGAAAAATGGACTCAATGTCCAACCTCGCGAATCAACAACATTCCACCACCCTGCAGCACCTCAAATGTCTGGGAAGGGTTCCTTGTTCATACAACTATGAGATCATGATGAAGGAAATGTTCCATGAAATTCATTGAGAGTTGAAACAAATGTACGACGTACAACCATTCCCCCCTTCATCTTTGAAAGTCCCTGTCTCAGCCTGGGATGTCAATGCCAAGCCCAAAGGTCCCAGCATCTCAGGCGAAAGGAAAGACTGAGAAGAAGCTTCCCAGCACATTGACTTTCAGAGGTCAAATGACTCAAATCGCTCCGTCTCCAATGGACCTCTTGCCTTGTGGAAAAGCTCAATGGACTCTTGATCTCTTGCCTCAAACACAACAACTTTAAGAACAGATGGGCTATACAACCTGAGGGATTCGGGTACCATTTATAGATGGCCGAAAGCTGCAAATCAAGGTGTGGAGCTCATCGTGTTTTCCACCGTCAATTTTCAAGTGGTAAAAAGGGCGTGCAAAACAGGCTCAAGGCTGTACAATTTGACACTTCCAAGAAAAGACTCCAAGATGCTCTGCACGTCATTTCACAACCCCAGATAGACTCAGCTCCTTGTGCGAGAGAATAACTTCTTCAGCACCAGGACCGCTAGTAGCCCAGGACACTGCCTTGGGACCAGTCACTTCTGACATGGGAAGACAAAAGATGAAGGTACAAATGCTTTGGTCGTTGTCTGATGAACCCAGTGCACACCTAGGATCTCTTAAGACATGCTAGTGGAATCCATGTGCTGCTGGCTTGAAGGTTGAAAAGCATCCGAAAAGGCCGAATTAGGAGAAAGAGAAAATGGCAGATGACGAACAGCCAGCATGGCCTTAAAGACATAGTAAATGCATGGACACAAAGGCAGGGGGAGGATGAAAAAGCGTCCAGCCTGCAAAAATGGCTCCACAAGAGACTCATGCCTCACGGAGGAGCGGTGTGCAAAAACCCCTTGCTACACCGCGCACGTTAGAAGACGTTAGAAGGAAAGCCCGATTCAGCCGATTCAATAGAAATGAGCGGGACTGAGGAAGTGGCCAAATCACATCGCTGGCTAAGACCAAATCAAAACGTCCGTATTGACTGCGTTCTGGAAGCCTGAGTTTGGAACCCAGCAAAGTCTGATGCTGCATAGAACTACGAGGGGGGCTCGATACATAGTGAAATCCCACAGATCCTGTTCATATTATTGACAAGAGCAAGTTGACATGTTGAAATTGTTGAACCATCCAGGACCATCCATGTAATTCTGCCATGTTTAGCACATTATGTCTGCTTTCACCAAGTCACCAAGTTGCTTCCTGTCAGCTGGGTATCTAACTGTCTCCAGTCCAAGTGCCCATATTGTGCACTTCCCCCAGTTGCAGCCAATGTCTGCATGTTCTGCGCAATATTTCCCTGCGTCGCTGGTGATTGACTCCGGACACATCAGAAGGATGAGATGACTTGCAACCCTCAAATTGGCTTCAAGTGCCACTTTCCGTAGAGCCAGTGTGAAAGTCGTTCTGTGGCTCTCCCGCACTGGACAAACCTTCCGTTCCCAGACCTGTGTCGCTGCAGCTTGCTCTGCCCCTATGTCAGTGAGAAGGACCTAATGAGCCAGTGTTGCTCGACGGTGCATCAAAAAAATACTCTGGGCTTTGTCAGGGAAAGAGCGCAAGTAGAGATGCCATTTGCTTTCTGTGATTTGTATTGATTTGCCGATGTCTTGTTGTGCCACAATTGGCGCTTAAAGTGACAATCCCGCAAGAACCAGAGTCATCCTTGTGTCAGTATTTCTGTCCAATGTTCAAACACCACAACTCGCTATCCAGATATCCACAAACAGTGAACAGAAATCTTCTAAAACCAGCACCTGCTCAAAACTACCGTTCTCATTCCTTGTCGCTGCAGCTGACAACCAAGGCCCCCAAACTTGATGACCCAAGAAGGCCAAGCCGAAGCCTGGCATGGAAACCGATCAAAATATGATTGGATCCTATATGAACCAAGTGTTTTGCGGTGTGCTGTAGGTTGACATAGTTTCCTCCAAACCTGTCCAACTTCCGAAGCTACTTTCGCAGCTGAAACTTGGCGAGTTCACCTGCAACTCCAGTGCCGCATCCCAGCTCAATACCTCGAAGCGGCCTGCGAACCGATGCTTCGACGCTTGGATGCTTCGGATGCGGTGGATTTTTCACAGTCGGAAAGCCATCGAATGCACTACTGGATCTCTGGTCAGCGCTGACAGACAGCACAGCACTCCTTTTTTCTCCGTATTTCACATTGCGCTCCGAGCGGGAGAGCATGGACCTTACCAGGGCGAAGAAAACCAGAACTGTGAATGTCATGCCATCATGCCATTTATATCCATTTATATCCATTACTCAAAATATCTCAAAATACTATGCAGTATGCAGTATACTGCGATGTTTCGTTGAAACCTCTTGATACATTTAGTGTATCAGCATGTATCAGCCTCCTGCTAAACCATAGTACCTCTTGCTACCTGAACAACAATGCGCAGATTTTGGTCCATGATCGTTCGGCAACTGCCAGGTCATGAAAATCATTCAGCAAAAAGAAATTACAATTCTCTACAGCACTTCTGGCCATCCAAGTCCCAAAGACTTGGAGGCCTTTCAAAGGGGCTATCAAAAGAGCCAGCAGCTGCAGAGCTTCCATGCTATACCTCTGAGGTATTCACAAAAAGCACGGGATATCACAGGATATAAAAAGTGGTGAAGGCATAGCGTGATTCCTCGATGGGATCACGGAATGTGTTCGCCATCGGAGTCATGTCCAGATTTGCCTTCGGCTTGACCTCTTTGAGGTCAGCTGTACAGTGGCTGTCAGATCTGGAACGGACTTTGCAGGCTATACATCTGCATGGTTCAGAAAGTGCGCACAGCCGGGAGAAAAACCCGCGCCACAAACCTACTTGCGACTTGTTGCACAAATTTTCGTGCTGGGGTGTCCCAAGAGTGCACAAGAAAAAGGCCGCTAACTCAGGATATGTGGCATTGAAAGCCCACACATCATTGATGGGCCAAGCATCCCACATCAAAAATGCACGTTCTCATTGCTCGATTTTGGATCACATTGCTGGCCAAGTTTTGAATCTTCCAAGCCGAGCAGATACTTGAGACTCCAACCGGCCTCAAAGTTCGGACCAAATGGCATCTTCCACGTCCAAAAAAATGGTTGGATGCGGTCCTCGGTTGAAGACAAGGGAACAATAAAGAAACAAAGAGAAATAACAATTATAGAACAACGAGAGACATCTAGAGACTGGTAATTCTTGTTAGAATTAGGATAGCTGTTTGTCTCTGTGGCCGCACCAATACCTAAATGTGGATCTGTTGCAACAGGGCACCTCTTCCAATCTCTCAAGTTGGCCAAAGATTGTTTCAAGATGCTTCAAGACTACCCGTATGATTTGTCAGTTTCCCGGAGCCCTGCCGTTTGGCTTGCTTCAGATATTTCGCTCAAGTCTCAGACCGAAACGATGTCACTTGCTCCTCAATGAAGGCTCGTAGGAGCTGCGAGTCATGGCATGCATACCTGCACACCCCCACGCTACTTCACTCGATTTCATGCAAAGGCGAGAATTAAGCTGAGATCTAAAGCAGATCTCAGATGGCATTGAGGATCTCCGCTAGTCACTAGTCCTCCTTCTGCCCTGAATGATGTCTACCTTTCACCTTTTATCATCTTTTATCCAGTTTCCACATGTCGAACTGGTCCATTCGTCCAACATTGGTCCAACAGTGGTCGTCTGCTGTGCCCTCTGTGTTTTTCTGCGCCCTGTGGCCCTGTGCCTGGCTTTGTGAAAAGTCCCCGCTGAGAACTCCGTCACCGAGACCTGCGCATCGCCGAAGAGGTGCCGAAGACGCTGAGAAGCGCTGCTCGCACAGAGGTGCAACTTCTCCTGCAGATCCGTCAAGTCTGCTGTGGTGCTTGAGCATAGCAGAGCTTTTGAACATTTTTGAACTGTGTCTTTATCTGTCCGTATATACCGTGCCCCTGTCTGTGTCCTTGTTGGTAGGAAAATCGCTGAGATATGTTCAACATAGACTCTCAGACAAGGTCTCTTGATTCCAGAATCACTTTGACTTCTGCTTCTTTCTCAACTTCGCTAAAATGGTCAGGCCTTGACCTGCGGCATTGGCGCAGCGCAGTGGAAACCTCCACCCTCCACCTGACCAATGTGTCTGCGTCTGCAGGTTTCTGATATGGCAGTGTGTCAAAACCTTGTACCCCTGGTGAACATCAAAATAGCTGGTAAATGGATGTTCATTCCCCTAAAAATGGTATTAATAGGTATTGATCCATACCCATATTGCTTTTGCTGTGAGAACATCATGATCAACTCTCAAAGAGCAAGCTCCGAAAAAAGGCCTCACACCTGTTCAAACGATCATTCCACCGGATAAGGCAAGTGACAGAGCGGCCATCGCAATCGCCGCTGCTCCATGCCACATACCAATGCACATCTGCAACAGCCCATGTTTTCTGTTCTTCCTTCGTGAAGGTCTGAAGAAACCAAGGCACTGCAGAGTGCTCAAACCTTGGCAAAGTCGAAGGCTTTGATTCGTTTCAGTCTGGCAGATCCAAGGCAAAATGTGAATTGGCTGAACATGTTACCGAACACGGCATGCTCAATCCGGGACTACGTACAGTATACATGTATGCATGTATGCATGCATGAATGTATGTAAGTATAAAAATGAATAGAAATCTAAATGCAGATAGAAATTGCAATATTTAAATATATAATATAAATCATGTCTGCCCAGGATACCATTCCATGCATTTTCATGCATATCCATGCGCGTCCATGCATTTCCATGATTCATCGCGGCAAATACTTTGTGCGAGCAACGCAGAAAAAGCCGTTTCAATGAGATTCACGTAGAGCTTCACATTTGCAGCAGGCAGGCTTGAAGTCCTAAAGTCTCCTGAAGTTTCTGAAAGCCAAGTGAGAACATTCTGCTCCTCAGCGAAATGTCTCCAAGCATTGGTGTGCGCGGGCTCATTCATCAGGGTTAAGCCGTGGACCGCTTTTTGTGTTTCTGGATCCAAGGCTTCCACCCATTTGATCAACGCCTGCACCACCCAGCGGCCTACTGTTGATAGCGGAACAGGATCTGCAGGATCCTTGGAGATTTGAGTCTTCTCGCTCCAGAAGACCGGCCGATTTGGCCACACCGTGTTGTACGTTCCGTCCTGGGCACCGCCTGGAAAGGCGTGCAAATCGAAAATCACCGTCAGCCCATGCTTTGAGGCTTTGTGCAAAAAATCCACCAAGATCTTTCTAGGAATGGTGGCCAGCGCTATCTTGTCCACATAGAAAGGATCAGGTACCAATGCCGTCTCCTCATCAGGATCGAAGGACGCATAGACAGGGCTCAATGGCGCCAAAGCATCGGCAAAAGCTGCCCAGGTAAGCGGCAATCGAATCACGGAGATTCCGCTCCTTTGTTCGGCTTCACAGCTGTGTCAGAAAAAATGTGAAGAATTGTCTAAGAATTGTTAAGATATGGATATTCTGATATTCAGAGTTATTATTATTATTATTCAGATATTCATGATATTCATATTCTCATCCTTGGAGTTGTTGAAAGACATGTGACCTCCCCAGATTTCTTGCCCAGTTTCTCTGCGATCTTCTGCAGGTCGTCATCCGCTAAGAATTCTCTCCGGTGCGCCTCAAAGATCTTCAGAGTTTGGTCCTTCAGGGAATGGAGCTGGGAGCTCACTAGGCTTCTCCAAGAAGGGCCATGTTGCCCACTGGGGATATAAAGCATGCATCGATTCTAGAAGGGATGAGAAGAGGAAGTTTGGAACACAGCCACAAAGGAGAAGCCAATCTACACAATCTCACGTATTCAAGGGCAGTCGAATAAGAGAAACAAGTAGGATACAGGATTCTTTCAGTGTAGCTGCAAAAGAAAAATTAAGGGCAAATGTGTGTCAGACTCTTTATAGATAAATGCTCGATTGGATTCAACTGGCCTTGTATTCCTGTCCCTTATACGTCTTGTACAACACATCAGACATGTCACATCGCTCCTTTCCCTTGGTGGCGTTCAAGCGGTATGCCAGGACTCCCTCAGAAGGCCACGGTTCATCAGAATGTGGCAACAGCGGAGGAAGACATTGGCCTTGGCCCACGCCTTGCGACATCACAAAGCCTCAGAGCCAAATGCCGATATCAAAAACATTGATTACATTGGCATGATTTGAATGCCTCAAGGGATATCTTCACAAAATGGGGCTTGACGATTCCACGAAAGGCTTCATTGGGTTGCAGATGAACAAGATAAAGACTCACTGTGCGTCCCTCGGCCTTTCCTCGGAAATGTCTTTCCAACTGCAATGTCTCGGAATTGCATCAGGATACTCTGGACAAGCCGTGCCCTAGTTTGATCAAATTTGCCCGCAATAAAATCAGGCAAGTAGCTGCCAGAACTGCCCGAGAAGAACCAATCTTCAAGAACTAGCCAACCTCCAAGATTCACACCAGCACCTGTTGGCGGGAACGTCAAACGAACCTCTCTGAAACCAGTCCAGAATACAATTTTTTTGGCAGGGCATATGAGACTTTCTCGTGCCGCACTTGCAAGTACCAAGACCTTAGGAAGGCTGGTAATCAGGGCGCAGCTCATCGTACTCCGTACAGACTGCAATGCGCTCTAATTCAAGGCCATACTCTTCGGCCTGTGGGCAGCCTGATGTCAAGGACCAGCATCGCATTGCTTGTCCAAAAGCCATGGCAAAAGCCCTATTCAAAAGTGGCGGGTATTCCTTCGCCTTTGAGGTTCTGTATGAGCCATCTTGGTGCTTTCCCAACAAAGCTTGAACTGGGCGTGTAGCTTTAGGGTCATGACACGCAAGGATGGCGGTGGGTAAATCACAATTGGAGTATTTGAATGTAGTGGGTTTGACACCACAGCTACCTAGTCGCCACTGCTCAGCAGTGATACGCCGAAAAGGTCCAGAGGGGCCACGCATCAGAAGGCGGAGTAGTCCAAGACGCCAAATGCTAGAGATCTCATCAGCAAAAGGCATCGCTGGGTGCTCGAGGATGGTCGCCCCACCATGCAGCGCCACCACCACAGCCAGGAGAAGCCCCTTCAGCAGGAGAACATTGCCGGTGTAGATCTGCGCCAATTCTTTGCAAGAAAGTAGAGCGATTCCCCAGAGATCATCCGTAGTGCGCAAAGGCCTAGGGCCTCGGATCACCTTTCCCTCATCATCATACTGTTGGTTGTGTCGAGCAGCTGTCCAGGTCTCACAGGGAGGTCCCTGGAGTAGGCCCAAAATTCTTCCAGCTCGTCCAATCTGTAATAGGAATCCCCACAATCGCTCGCAATGAACATTGAGGGACGGATCAACAGCGGTGTCGATGGAGAGGACTCGCACGTCAAGATGTGGAAACGCCTGGAGCATCTCTTCTGCCATGGCGTGAAAGTCCTCGGACCTTCGTCTTCCTGAATACAGATGGACGAGGTAGTATGGCCCAATACGAGATGGAGCCACACGTTTTGGAGAACCCAGCAGTCTCCATTGTGCACGTGCTTGCTCTGCAGAACCCAGGCCATCGTAGCGAGACTGGATCTCGTGCACATAAGACAGTGGGCGTGGATGATGTGGTTGAACAGGAGGTGGGTGGTCCGGCTCATCAGGTGGCCTGTTGAGCCACATCTGCGTCAATCTCCGCATTTCAATCCGACTCTTCCATGCTGGGATATCCTCAAGCATATCCATGTGTGCCACTTCAAGCATCTGAATCAAGTCAACATCCAAGTCAACGGGCTGCGCATTGTGAAAGTCTTGCTCGATCCAGTGCACAAATAATCGACCCCCCAGCAAGTCTGGGACCTCCAACTGAAAAATTTTCTGAAAGAAAATGTCATGAAAGGTGATGATGTCTGGTGTCTCGCATGTACACCATGCTTCCAAACCATGACGAAAAAGCTGAAAGGCACGTTGAACCAGGTTCGGATCCGTCTCAGGATGCCACCATGCAAATTCAGGTGCGCCAGCTTCTTTCAAATTGGCAATTCGTCTGCTCAAATTGATGCGGTGTCGTTGGCCACTCGTAGGTCGAAGCGGTCCATGATGACGCCTCACTGCTGGTAGCCGTTTGACATACTTCAAATGTGGAGGCATCGCAATGGTGACGGGGGCGTCAGGAGGACGTGCTCCATGAATGCGGTCCCAGCAACCATTTCGGCGATGTCGAAGGTGTTGTTGGAGTCTCCACGTAGTGTGATGGTCACGCAAGCAGCCAGGACAGACAGTCGATTGAACATACTGTCTCACATCAGAGATGGCACCATGGATCTGAAAGGCATGCGCACCAAGGGCTTGCGCAGTGGCAAAAGTCTTGTCACAGTCATGGCATGCAAAAGAAGTGGTCGGTGTGGCACAGGAAACCTCCTCACCTTGCCAAACAGCCAATCCTTCATTGTTCAGCTCTTCCGTGATCAAGAAGTGAAAATGATGTACATCCCGCGCAATACGCTCTTGAAGGACATGCTTTCGACACGCTCGTTTCACCATGCTCTTCCAACTTCTGCAAGACTGCAGACATGTCCATACATTCTCCCAATTGCTGGTGGTGCCTGCAAACTCAAAGGGGAGCTCAACAAGTCTTTGCATCCAGCGCAAGTCTGCTTGGACTTCATGAAGCCAACCCCTTCCATGTTGAAATTCACTTAGGAGGAGAGCACGATGACAAGGAAAAGCATGTTTGCCCAAGTGTTGTAAATAAACAAGACGATGCCTGGCCCATGTGATGCGGAAACCTGGGACCTCAAGGTGGAGGCACACTTCTTCATCCGTCATATGAGAGTCATTCCAGAAACCCAAATTGGCCATGCTTCTGTAGTGCTTGACCAGCATCGCCTCAACACGCCTCAGAGTGGCAGCAGGCACATCCGACCACACGGCGCATCCATACAGGAGCCTGGACACAATCAAGCTGTCATAGAGCTGTAACCGTCCCTGCAATGGAATGTGGCGGTTCAGAAAGATCGCACGTTTCAGCTCCTGAAAGGCTTGACGTGCCATTCCAATTCTGGTTTGAACCTCCATCTCGATGTCGGCATCCATGGTGAATCTCGCGCCAAGGTGGCGATATGTGGCCACCACTTTCAAAGTCAGAATGTGCGAATCCGTTGCCGCCACAATGCACGGTGAACAGTTACTGTCAAACATGGTGGTACGGCATCGATTAGCACCTCGTCCTCTAAACATGACCACACCTTCCGATTTGCCACTTTCAAAATTCATGGTCATGCCATGCGAACGAAAAGTATTGTGCAAAATGACCACAACTGCTTTCATAAGGGACGGCATCTGTTCAGGGAGCTCTGTTGCTAATGGAACTGCAAGATCGTCAACCCAGGCAAGGGGAGGAACTTGAATTCCCAGCTTGTCACATCCCTGAGAATATTGTGGTAATGCATGAAGTTCAGCTTCGATTTGATGCATCATCTTGGCCATGAGTAGATTAAAACCAATGTCGGCCAGCGGTGATCCTGGCCTCGTACCTCTTTCCGTCACCACAACTTGATCAGAGTCAGCATCTAGCTGGAACCATGTCGACTTGTGAAGGTCATGCAAGAATGTGCGGAGAGCGGCAGGCATGTCAGCAGGGAGGTTCTGACTTGCATCACGCAAATCCGCAGCAAGCTTCTCAATGTCAAACTCGTTGGGATCCAGGATGCGCTCAAGCGTCTGTCGTGCCAGAGGTTCACGCACTGTGAATATGTACTCACGCAGCATGTGATGAAAGGCTGCCTTCAGGTCGACAAAAATGACTGCTGTCGTGATGCCTTTCTGTCGGCCAATCCTCCCGTGCAGTTTCAAAATTTGAATGGCTGTGATCGTCTGCTGTGACGGAAGCCCGCCTATTTGGCCGGGGGCACGCCGATGGATCAAAGTTGGTAGCAGCCTCTGACGCGCCCAAGCATGCAGCACCTTCCCAAAGCAATCTGCCAAGAGAATTCCACGATAAGAACTGGGATCTTGACGAGAGTGCTTCTGCTTCCATATGGGGCAAAGACGCCCACCTTTGTATCTTTGAGGTTCAACTCCCTGCAGGAAGGCTTTCAGTATAAGGTTGTGCAAGCTTGGCGCAATGGCAGAGGCAGCGTGGCGGCATACTTCAGGCGGTATGTTGTCAAGCCCTGGCGCTCGATGAATCCGTTGCTTCAGACAAAGGTCTTCAACCTCTGTGAGGGTAGGAAGGTCTGCCAAATTGAAAATCTCACAGGAAGAGGCTGCTTCAAGATCTCGTCGGTTGCGCTCAGTGCAAGCGCTAATGGCTCCAGTTCGATCAGTGACCATACCTGCTTCTAGTTCAGCAAAGTGTTGAAGGAGGCCATCACCAAGTTCATGTCGGGCATGCAATTGCCGCAGACGATTCTTGGGGAGAACTCCTTTGATCTTCTTCCAAACTGCAGTAAGGCCTTCATGTGTATATGCATGTCCGGCATCAGAAGCCAGTTTCTGATAGTATTGGGCATCTGCTTGTCGGATGGCATCTCGAACACATAGAGAAATTTTGCGCAGCTTCAGTTGCGTGGTGGCGATTGCTTTGTCAGTCAGCGAGAACCACCCTCGAAGATGACTGCAGTCTGCCATATCTGTTAAGGAACTCATTGCACGCCAAGAGCTGAAGATCACCTGCAATCTCGTTCGACTTTCAGTTTTTCGCATTTGCTTCAGTTGACGAAAGAGCATCTTCTTTTCATCGACCAGTGCCCATGTGGCTGGATCAATATGCTGCTTGCGTCGCCAACGAGGGGCAGTCGGCAGCAATTTGTGGAGCGCTTTTGTAGTCTGACAAGCCAGCATATCCGCAGACGAATGAGGATCTTGAGACCATGGTGGGTTGCAGATTTGGTCATGCAAAAATACATGAGCATCAGGGTCTTGCAGTCGGTTTTGAAGTCTCAATCTTGAGCACGACAAATGTCGAGTGCGTGGGCCTTTGTGCGCCTCTTTGATCTGCATCTCAAACTTCATCTGGCACATCACAAGATAGTGATCAGGTCGTGTTCCACCCATTTCAATGGAGTCAACTACGCCAGAACTCACATCATGAAATGGAATATCCTGCGAAATGGCCACAAAGTCAATACGGCTGCTGTGTTGCCCATTAGGTGCTTCAAAAGTATGATGCTGTGCTCCATTGTGGCAAGCCTCAAAGGTGCTTGGTACCCAGAGGTGATGCTCCAGCAACCAGTTATGGAAGCACTCTCCCGGGAGATTTTCTTGAGCCGCACCAAGTTCTCCAACAGCACTAGTTGGGTTGGCACCAATGTGGCCATTTGTGTCGCCAATCCAGAAGATGGGGTGAGTGGAAAGGTAAGGCTTGATCACTTTGGATATGTGGCACCAAAACTGTTCACTGGAGTTTCTAGCATGGCCAGAATGTGGTGCTCGTCCAGTGATAAATATACCTTTCCAGTGGTCAATGCGCAAAATGACAATGAGATAGTTTGGTGCCGACTCCAGAATGCTCAAGTGTTTCATCAAAATCAAAGGACCTTGCTTCCAAAGTGGAACTTGTTTAGCGAACCAAAGTTGAACTCCATCATGGCCTTGTGCATCACATGGGTGCCCAACAATGTGATACAACTCATTGTGAGGATCAATGATACGCTTGTGTCGGGTTTCTTGAAGGCCGATCACAGCATAATTCTCATGTGCAAATTGCTGCATGAGAAGATGTTGCTTTGTAGGTGTGATGCGGCCATGCTGGTCTTCAGAGGCTAAGGTCAAAATATTCACCGTGGCAATCGTGAAGTCAAAAGCAGCAAGATGATATAGCGCACTGTTGTCTATGTTACTCACTTCAGAAACTTCAGCAGCCGAATGTGGTGGAATGAGTAACGGAGCAGTACGCAAAGAGGTCATCCATGTGCCATGAAATTGAGGTACATCATGTGGTTGCTGTCGCAGCCGTTCAAGGTACCAAAGCCACGGAAGCAATTCTTGTTGGCCCTCATCATGGATCCATGACAAAATTGCATCGCAGTTCGCAACTTGTTCTGGAAATTTGGCAGCAAATTTGGCGAGCTGGTCAACAAGTTCATTGCATGGTTGCTGACAGTGCGCTTTGACATGATTCCAGTGCATGCGTCCAAAAGTGTGCCGTTGCTGAAGGACATGGGCCAGGGAGCGCAAAGCGGTTTTCCACGGCTTGTGTTCCAGGGTCCGCCATAGTCCAGCAGTTTGAAATCCTGTGTTCATGGCATCAAAATTGAACGTCAGGTCAAATTCAAAGGACATGAAAGCGCTGTAGAACCAATCACTAAGGTGTATGGCCCAAATCAAAGCCCACATCATTGCTGCATGCTCACCCAAAAAGGCCTGTGTGGCTCCAATGACTGACTTGCTCATGCATCCAACAAGGGCAACTCCATGATTGTATTCAGCAAAACACGCAACACCTGCTCCAACATTTGCATCAATCTTGGAGCCATCAACGTAAAAATGGAGGGCAACAGGAAACTCATCGCTCAGTGGCACCAAGTCAGCAAGGTAGTCCCGTGTGACAGGCAATAGTTCAAGCTCCTCAGGCCACTGAGTCAGTAAATAGAGGGGCATTTCCTGCAACTCAAATGCTAGCCATTCGACTGGCGCAAAGTCAACGCAGGTTTGGGCTGGGCTATCAAGTAGCTTCGCCAGCTCAATGGTTTGCTTGGGCTGTTCGGTCTCGTCAGGCCGCTGAGTATGAGCCACCTGCTCAGCTGTTAGGCGCCTGACTGTCGACCGTTGGAGGAGCTCAAGTCGGTCGTCCTCTCCCTCCTCTGACATGGGGACGGTTTCCCATTCAAAGTCAGTGTCACCTTGTTCAATGAGTCTCCGAGCCTCTCTCAATGTGAAACCATCACGAAGGCAACGAGCAACCGCCCTAGTGGGGAGCTCCTTCTTCAGAAATGGTGGGAGGTCAACACGGAAATAATCACCATGGAAGACATCAAAAGGAACATGGTTGGAGAGGGAAATAAGTTGGCCATTGTGCCTGACAATGCATTGCTGTTTGGTGATCTTGCAGTAAGGATAAAGTCCAAGCTCTTCCAAAAGGACCCTTCTCGTCATGTCTTTGCGCATCAAAAAGGCATAGCGGTGGGTATTGGTGTTCTGAGCTATGGCTTCATGAAAGACCACATCGATTAAGATCAAACGCCGTGTGTCACCAGATGGAAGGTCATCAGCGCGCTGCACCAAAGCAACTTGGGTCCCTGCCGCATACAGGTCCGCTGGTCTGTATCGCATGACATAGATACGTTGTACTTCATGACGTGAAAGACCAAGAACATGTCGGATATTGCTGTAGGTCGCAGGCCATGTATCGGTACGGATGCGCGCAGGACACATAGGGGCTTTGATCATGAAGATGTGAAAGAAGCAAGATGTCTCGTCACTCTCATATGTAGTGACCGAGGAGCTGGGTTCATCATCTGAGGCAAAATCCTGATATTCGTCAGTGGCAATGTTCGGATCATCAACCAAAGCCTGATGGGGAGCATGTGTTGGGTGTGGTTGATGCGCCAGAAAAGACGTAGAATCAACATCTGTCTCCCAAAGCACATCGAGAGGAGATGGTTCTTGTTGTGGGTCATGTACTGGCGGTTGTCGAATGTGTAGGACCACAGATGCCCCATCATCCAACTCAACAGCAGGGTGTGGAGCTTGTAGAATAGGCCGCCAACCAATGAATCCTTGTATTGGACGAAACCTGACTTGCCTTGGAACTTCAGCACTGTCAATGCAATCTTGCAAATGAGCATGTGAACGTCCAAATTTTGCAATGCGCTGAATGGCAATTGCAAGTGGCGAGTGGAATATGCTTGTCCAAAGGACTGCTCTTTCAAAAGGTTGAGGCGCTTGAACAAGGACAACATGAGCGGTGTATGACTCCCATTCCGCATTGGGTGGATCAGGATTTACCACATAAAAGTGAGTTGCAACTTGTCGAGCAAGGTGATCATCCCAAGCTTGAGCTATGTCTTCATGCCATGTGGTCACATCTTCATTCACAATGACATTGCGGGGGATGTCGACAGGCTCTCACATCATGTCCATGAAGGTACCACGTGAGGATTTCATGTGTGCGTTCAGGTGCACGTGGGTCAAAACCACCTGCTTGATGGAACGCAAGCGCAAGATCCTGTATAAATGCAGGTTGGGTGGCCAGAAAACCATCGGGTACGCCTGGCTGTGGTAGTCGGTTGAATTCAACTGCGAATCGCTCAGCAGTGGGCCGACAGTGTTCATCAGCAGCACGGCAATGGCGGGGTCGCTGAGTAGCTCCACGCTTGCTCCAAGGTTTGTCAGGCCAATGTTGTAATTCATCATGAGAAATAACCAGAAAGCCAGTATCAGCGATCTCATCCTCGGCAATGATGTAAAGATCAATGCATGGAGAAAAATTCACTGCTCGATGGGTCAAACGCTCAACACTTAACTTCGAAGTGGGGCAAGACTGTCGAATGCAGGAGATCAGCGTCTCTGGCAAGGCGGTCTGGTCAAATACTTGATGTGAATCATCATGAAGAGGGGTCCAAGAATTGCATTGTTGCGCCAGAAGGTAAGCTTGATGAAGTGCCATAAAAGGAAAAGTCCAGTTGTCTTCAGTGAAAGTGCGTGAGTGAATGAGCCAAGGTTCATAGCCCCTATCCAAGCATGCTGCACAACCGGCATAGTTCCGGTCATAGGCCTCAACTTGACAGGGTGCATCCTTGGCAAAGGATGTGAGAGGCTCATGAACTGTCTTCCGCAGACAAACAGAATCACTGCCAACAATCACTTGCCAGCAGAACCATATGGTTCTGTAGAGCGTTGACGCTTGCTTCAACGCTCTGTGCTGGTGTCCATCTCCTCGCCATCGCTGTGAATCTCCACGGCATCGGCGGGGTTGGAGTGCTTCAGGCACTTGTTCAGAAGATCTTGGACTTGTGCACGTAGTGAATCTTCTTCGACATCCACCACTTGATCCATATTGTGCTCGTCCTCGGCCAAGGTGGACGGAATCTCCAGCTTGTTGTCGGCTGCAGCCTGGACGTTGAGCTTCTGTAAGTCTCTGCGCGTCGCTTGAATGCTGCGCTGCATGTCGAGGATCTTGGTCGTGTAGTCCTTCTGTTGTTTCTCGAAAGCATCGACCTGTTGGGAAAGAGTCTCCATCAATGCCTTCAAGTGGACAAGCCATCGTGAACGGTGCTTTGTCCGGGCTTCTTGGAACTTCTTCAAATTGTCTCTGGATTTCCCCAGGGCTTTGGTCGCCTTGTGCATTGCTGACGTCAATTGCCGACCAGACTGGGGATCGTACTTTTCCATCATTTTTCGCACGCCCTCCGGCATCTCGTCCTCGTCTGGGAAAGCATCTCGAAGCTCTTTGACCAACTCGGCTTGAACAGCAGTAGTTGATGATGTTGCAGCATCTGCTGCTAGGCTTTCGTCGGCTTTCCATGGCGGTGGCAGGGCAAGTGCTGAATATGGCGGATCTCGTTGCTTGTTGCCTCTCGGACGATTGTTTCTGCGTCGTCCTCGTCCTTGTCGTTGAGGCTGGGCTGACTTGGACGAATGGTTGGAGGCACTGCGGGACATGGAGCGATAATCCGCTTCGTCCCAATTCCAATGGGTTTGTCGTTCTCCTCGGCCATGTGCAGGTCGACCACGGGTCGTTGTGCGTGATTGCTCTCTCTGTTCTGGAGGTACAAAGGTCGTATCTTGCACCTTCGTCCATTTGCCTCCACAATGAGGGCAGTGCACGTGTTTGCCGCTGAGAACTTTCCAGCATTTCTTGCATCTCCAGGATTCGGTCATTGCAACAGCTCGCTGTCGAAGGAGTCCACGAAGATGTAGAAGGTGGTGATGATCTACTGAATGGTGTCCAGCAAGGGTTATTATGGCTCTTTGCAAATAGCTGGTTGTGAGGTTGATGTAGCCCTGTTTCTGCAGCCACAAGTTCCTGCGAACAACAGCCCTTTGACGACGTTGACGACGACGCCCTGTTGCAAAGATCGTGATTACACACCTGAGTCACCAGGAAGAAGAGGAAGTAGACCAAAATTTGCATGCACGTCTCCAGCTCTTCGGCAAGGTAGGAGTGCAAGGAGCAACCAGCACAGATGGGAGCAAGGCTCAACCAGGTGCTTGGATGCTATCGCAGATGAGCAGCCCCGGATTTTATACGTGCCCGGGAGCACAGCACAGGTGTTGCCAACTTGCTCAAGGTTGGCAGAGCACAGGCACAGCTGTAGACCAGAGGCAGCAGCGCAAAGGTCGAAGACAGCAGCTATGCCCGCAGGACACGGCGAGTCCCGCTAAGGTTCAGATTAGTCACGGACGTGGGTCGCAGCTGACAGCCAAACCTTCCAGAATACAAATCCCAAAAGAACACGAGTTGGTCAACCGGCCTGGTGGCATCTCGTAAAGTCCAGTGACGTCATCGATTGCTGTGCCCTTCACTAGTCGTTGATGGAAGCATTTGCTAAATCCATAGATAGATCCAAAGGCCATCGAGGTCACGGCAATCCACTTCATCCATTTCCTAAAAGGCCAAAAAACAAAACAGCTGAGCATATGACAGGCATTGACCATGTGACCTGCAATTGCTACAAAGATACTCTATTCGTTCACCGCTGAACTGCCGAGCTTCCAATGTCTGACCGGGCCGACCTGGTCACTGGCACTCTGTTCGTCACTGTCGCTCTCGATGCCCTCAAGGCACTTCTGAAGACTGACAAGTTCCTGTTGTTCCTCAACCATTAGAAGGGGAGGCACTTGGGAGACACTGTCGATCGATCTACTGAAAGTAAAAAAGCTGCAGAAGAGACTTACGTGGCATCGGCAGCAGCACGCCACCGGCATCGAAAGTCAAAATATCTAAACACACATATGTGGATACATGTAGATGTATAGAGTATAATATTATATTGGACGTACTGCAAGTATATACACATCAATTCAATGTAAAGTGCACATGTATCCACGGAAGACACGGAGTGAGAACAAGTCCAGACTTTACTGTGTGGATGTGTTCTGAAAGCCCTAGAACCTGAGGACACCGCCCAGGTCTGAACCCAAGCAAGCTTGCTGCCTCAGATCAGTGAAAATGATCATGCCAGGTCGGAGGAAAAAATAAACGAAACCGCGAAAAAGAATATGTCCTTTCCGAAGACCTTCGGAGGCAGAACATACACTGTTGTATTGCATGTAATGTAATTAGATCAATATAGTATAGTTAAATATAAGATAGTATAATATAATATAATATAATATAACATAATATAACATAATGTAATATAATGTAATATAATATAATAGAATATAATATAGTTGGAATCATAATTATGATTACAATATATATTTGAATATGTTTTAATATATATATATATAACACATTATAATATAATATTGTAACATAGTTTTATTTTGTACTATAATCTCATACAATAATATAATAATATAATAATATAATTTCATACTATAATATCTATGATATAATGATATAATTATATAATGATATAATATAACAATAACATAACAATAATATAGTATTAAAATAATATGATAATATAGTAATAATATAGTAATAATATAGTAACAATATAGTAATAATCTAGTAATAATATAGTAATAATATAGTAATAATATAGTAACAATATAGTAATAATATAGTAGTAAAATAGTAATAATATAGTAATAATATAGTAATAATATAGTAATAATATAGTAGTAATATAGTAATAATATAGTAATAATATAGGAATAATATAGTAATAATATAGTAATAATATAGTAATAATATAGTAATAATATAGTAAAAATATAGTTAAAAATATAGTAATAGAATAAGAAAATAATATAATAATAGAATAATATAGTACTATAATGAGAAAATAATATAACAATATAATAATATAGTAATACAATGATATAATGATATAATGATATAATGATATAATGATATAATGATATAATGATATAATAATATAATGATATAATAATATAATGATATAATGATATAATGATATAATGATATAATGATATAATAATATGATAATATAATAATATGATAATATAATACAATAATATCACAAGATAATAATATAATAATACGTATAATTATATAATATAATATATATTTTAATATATGATACAATATATAAGATGATATATAATATCATATATTATATTCTTATATAATATGATATAATATAATATGATAGAATATGATATAATATGATATAATATGATATGATACAATATAATATGATACAATAATATGTGTGTATATATTTATGTATATGTATATATATGCATATATATATATATGAATATATTATATATATATATTGCCCGTATGTGCGTACACGCAAAAATAGCATACATTACCGTATTGGTGGTCAAAATGCTGGTTCCAGAAAGCAGTTGCAGTTATACAGTTATACACTATTGATATAGGATCCTGGGGGTGGCCTGCATCTTGGTATAGTCAGTTCTGCTTTTTGTTTAGATGATTAGGATGTCACTAAATTCATCGAAAGTGTTGAAATACCTGGGTCACTAGTGCGGGTCTTTTCTGAGTCATGTTCTAAAACGTGGGCTCGGCGTGGGCACTAGTGAGACTAGCGCCGTGGTGTGGATTTGGTTGATTTGGGGGGGTTCGCTTCATGTTGAAGTGCAAAAAGTATATATGTAAAAGAAACTACCCTTTTTGAAGCGGACCCACACGTATACTAATGTATATATATACTAGAAGTTGATTCTCAAGTAATCACAGAACCCCAAGTGTGCAGCCGCTTCACCTACCCACTTGTGCTAAGGTTCCCGCATCCCGTGAAGCCATCTCAAAGGAGGACCTCCATGGCAAGAAGACTCATGGCCAGAATACATGGACGTTCACTGCCTTCACTGTAGTGCCAGAATATGAATATAACAAAATATGCCAAAATCATCTCCATCGAATTTGTCACATTCTCAAAAAACACCGCAGTTTTCACGACTTGTGGCATCAAGGCATCGGCCATTCATCAACAATGGAGATCTGCGTGTCCCAGGATCGATCTCCTAGAAACGTGGATCAGACAGCCATGCTGACTCAAAGCTGTGGTCAATTCATGTGGCAGTGTGTCAAAACCCATGGAATCCCCTTCTGTTCACATCAAAATAGCTGGGATTTATGGATGTGAATAACCCCCTAAAAATGGTTTTTTATAGGTATTGATCCATACCCATGTGAATTCTATTGTTTGCCTTGTGTGAAACCTGAAAGTCACCCTGCGTTTCTGTCCGGCCGTGGAATTCTCTAGAGGTCAAGAGGTTTCAAGAATCCTATGATGACTGTTTTCGGCTGTCAAGAATGCCATAGAGTCAGAGACCGAAAGCCTCTGGAGCATCCACCACCACGCTGAGCATCCCACGGCAATGTTGCAAGGCAGGCTCGTAGACCTAACAGTTGTCATCCCTGGGCATCCCATTGCGGATTGATGACATATCTGACTTCATCTGACCATAGACCATGACCCAGATCCTTTGGGCACTGCGGAAATAACACGGCAGTGCCCAATCATCCAAAGACATCTGCATGCTCCGGAAGGTTTTCTTATGCTTGCGGAAGCGCTGCCCTCAAGGCCCGAACAGTTTTACAAAGGGAGCGGAAGTAATGCTCCAATTCCTGTGCCTCCCAAACGGAAAGAATTCAAAGTTCAAAAGCAGGGACAGTGCTCCTTGCAATTATTGGACTTGACTCTGCTTTGCAGCCCAATCACATCGCGTCACGATCTGTGGATGCTTGCTTCCCGCAACTACGAAAGCAAACCACACTTTATGAACTAAACTCTTGGCGAGACTTACTTTTTGTGTTTTTGGTTTTTTCCCGAGAGCGTCTGAGCGCAGGGTTCTTCCAATAGTGGGGGTCTGTAAAACATCTTCTCATCTTCACATCTCATCTTCACATCCTCTCATCTTCACATCTCATCTTCACATCCTCTCATCTTCACATCTTTTCATCTTTACATCCTCTCATCTTCACATCCTCTCATCTTCACATCTTTTCATCTTTACATCCTCTCATTCTCAAAATTTCGGCTTCATTCGTCCACACCTTCCATATGACAAAGTCATGTGCTCAATCTTCACCACATTCAATAATTTAACAACTTCCTAATTTCTTGCCACATTCTGCTTCATCTTCAAATTGCCCATTTTCTTCCACACCTCCCATCGTCACATCTGCTCATTTCACCACAGTCTTCCCCATTTCACATATTTCATCTTCACAATCTGCTCATCTCACATTGCTTTATCTTCAACATCTGCTTCATTCATCTTCACACCTTCCCATCCTTCAACCATCTGATCATCTTCACCACCTTCCCATTTCACACCTTTCTCATCTTCCATCTGGCTCATTTCCAAATCTGCTCATCTTCACACCTTCCCATCTTCACACCTTCTCATCTTCACATCTGCTCATCTTCACATCTGCTCATCTTCACATCTGCTCATCTTCACATCTTCTTATCTTCACACCTGCTCATCTTCACATCTGCTCATCTTCACATCTGCTCATCTTCACACCTTCCCATCTTCACATCTGCTCATCTTCACACCTTCCCATCTTCACATCTCCTCATCTTCACATCTGCTCATCTTCACATCTGCTCATATGTCAAATGCTCATTCTCTTACCATTCTGTTCCTCATCTTTCACAAATCTTTCTTACTCTTCACACCTTGATACACCTTCTCTCCTCACGCTTGCTTTTTAATTCTTTCTCTCTTAAGGCCCGAGGGTTGGTGCTGCGGCGAGTCATCGGAAAACGTCAACCACCGTTGCGCACGAATATGAGGGCTGTGCGATCGGAAAAAAAAATGAGGGGAAAAAAAATGGCGATTTTTGCTTGTGATGGGAAGCAACCCTTTTCGCACGAAATGAGGGGTTCGAGCGTAAAAAACTGCGGAAAAAAATATTTGCTGGATTTTTAACTTGCCTCTGCCGAGCAAGACCTTTCGCTGAAGAAAGGGAGGGTTAGATCAGTAAAAAAAAAACATTCGAGGAAAAATTGCGATTTTACTTGCCCCCGAGCAACCCTTTCGCACGAAATGAGGGTCGATCGTCAAAAATTGAGGAAAAATTGCGATTTTACTTGCCCTGGAGCAACCCTTTCGCACGAAATGAGGGTCGATCGGCAAAAACTGAGGAAAAATTGCGATTTTACTTGTGCCGGAGCAACCCTTTCGCACGAAATGAGGGTCGATCGTCAAAAACTGAGGAAAAATTGCGATTTTACTTGTGTGTAAAAGCTTCTGTGTGTAAAAGCGTCTGTGTGTAAAAGCGTCTGTGTGTAAAAGCGTCTGTGTGTCAGAGCGTCTGTGTGTAAAAGCGTCTGTGTGTAAAAGCGTCTGTGTGTAAAAGTGTTTGTGTGTAAAAGTGTTTGTGTGTAAAAGCGTCTGTGTGTAAAAGCGTCTGTGTGTAAAAGCTTCTGTGTGTAAAAGCGTCTCTGTGTGTAAAAGTCTCTGTGTGTAAAAGCGTCTGTGTGTAAAAGCGTCTGTGTGTCAAAGCGTCTGTGTGTAAAAGTGTTTGTGTGTAAAAGTGTTTGTGTAAAAGCGTTTGTGTGTAAAAGCGTCTGTGTGTAAAAGCGTCTGTGTGTAAAAGCGTCTGTGTGTAAAAGCGCCTGTGTGTAAAAGTCTCTGTGTGCAAAAGCATCTGTGTGTAAAAGCGTCTGTGTGTAAAAGAGTCTGTATGTAAAAGGGTCTGTGTGTAAAGCGTCTGTGTGTAAAAGGGTCTGTGTGTAAAGCGTCTGTGTGTAAAAGTGTTTGTGTGTAAAAGCTTCTGCGTGTAAAAGCTTCTGAGTGTAAAAGCCTCTGTGTGTAAAAGCGTCTGTGTGTAAAAGCGTCTGTGTGTAAAAGCGTCTGTGTGTCAAAGCGTTTGTGTGTAAAAAGCGTCTGTGTGTAAAAAGCGTCTGTGTGTAAAAGTGTTTGTGTGTAACAGTGTTTCTGTGTAAAAGTGCCTGTGTGTAAAAGCGTCTATGTGTAAAAGCTTCTGTGTGTACAAGCGTTTGTGTGTAAAAGCAGCTCCTGTGTGTAAAAGGGTCTGTGTGTAAAAGTGTCTGTGTGTAAACGTGTCTGTGTGTAAAAGTGTCTGTGTAGAAGCGTCTGTGTGTAAAAGCTTCTGTATGTAAAAGCTTCTGTATGTAAAAGCTTCTGTCTGTAAAAGCTTCTGTGTGTAAAAGCTTCTGTGGGTAAAAGCTTTGTGTGTAAAAGCGTCTGTGTAAAAGCGTCTCTGTGTAAAAGTGTTTGCGATGCAAACTATTGTCTTGCACTTCTCACTATTTTGTCTTGATACTCCTCTTCTCGACTGCCTATAACACAGCTTTCATATACCGTTTCTAAAATTGCATCTCCATACTAACAAGAGAAGATCCTGCTCCTCTACGCTCTCGGGCCATCCGTCGTCTAGTTTTTTCGAGTCTCAAGGAATGAAAGCTTGCAACAGTCCACAGTTGCAGCTCTGTTTCTAGGGTTCCAAAATTGAACGGATTCAAGTATTGGAAGATTTCGAGCAAAGTGTTGAGACGCAGAATCGTCTGACTTGTCGCTAAGACTCACGTTGCCAGGCAGACAAATGTGGCTGCTGCAAGCTGCTGCAAGCTGCTGCAAGCTGCTGCAAGCTGCTGCAAGCTTGCTCCGCGCAGTCAACAGATTGGAGGTTCGACGGGTTCGAGGATGCCATGAGAAGGTCAGCTTCAGGATTCAAACATCTTGCATGGTTCTATCAGTTCCCTCCGAAAAAACTCGACTGAAATCCAGCGCCTAGACTGCTAGAAGATTTTTTTCAGCATTCCACATCTTCCAAAATCCAATTTCTCGTCCACCAAAACTTCCGCAGAGCACATCAGTCATTATTCCCCATTCAATCAGCAAACAAGTCATTCTTTGTTGCAGGGTTGCAGCTTCTTGGCCTGACAGGAGTCTCCTCAAGGCGTCAGAGCTTTTTTTCGAATGAGTCTCAGCTCTATCTTTTTTTGCGACTTGTTTGGCAAGATAATGCAAGATATGGGGATGGGTCAAAACCAATAGTACCCCTGGTGAACATCATAATAGCTGGTAAATGGATGTTCATCCCCCTAAAAATGGTATGTATAGGTATTGATCCATAGCCATATGTGGAAGCATTGAAGCGCACATTTCATGATGCCTGGCTATCACTGCTATCTCAAGACTCTTTCAGGGACTGTCCTGCATCCATCAGGCCCAAAACCATCAAAAAATGAACCTCAAGATTGGCCAAGTTGGACATGATAGTGTTGTCATGTCTTGTCACCTCTTGAATTGCTCAAAGTCTTACAGAGTGTTTTCGAAACCAGACACAGAGACTGCACCACAAGGCTGAAATCAACGGAAGGAAAAGCCAGAGAAGACAAGAGGCGGCGGTCGCTTCAGCACCGCGGAGTTCTCCTCGAGCGGAACACTGAGCAGAACAGAATAGTTGACAGCGTTGACAACAGAGTTGAGAAAATCCGCAGAGCGGAGATTCTTTGTGTCCAGCTTCGCCAATGCCAAGCCCATTTTAGCGAAACATCAATGTAGTCTGAACCGCTGATTCTTTGTCCTGCTCGGACGCATCGAAGCAAATCTCTACGGAGTCTTCGAGTGAGTTCAGTCAGCCGGTGGCCTTGGCCGGCCTGTTCATGGTCACAAATGTCCAGCTATTGTGTGTGTGTGTGTCGCCCAACATATTCTCATCATGCCTCCATTGTGCGCATCCAAATGTATGTACCCAACCTTATGGATCCGTTTTGCTCACCCAAATCGCTTTGTCAATATTCTTATCTCAATGAGAAAGCTGCCGGAAGAAGCGCAGATTGCGTAGATTGGGCAGACAAGGAAAATGACTGAGACATTGGAGATTCTAAACCCACATGGCCGCCTGGTCAACAGCAGCCAGGGTCCTTAGTACAAATGCTGTCTGGAGCTGATGCTTGCAGGTCTGGATTCACTGCTGCTCTGTGACTTCAATGGTGCTACAAGTGCTTCACTGAGTGTGCTGTGTCATTCGCTGCAGAAAGCGAATCAAGAGGGAAAGCCATGCAGTGGTTAGCTGAAAAAGCATCTGCTCCTTGAGTCCTGCCCACTAGGGCTTGAAATTTTAGCCGAAGCTCAGCAAAGTGCAAATTGTGTCAGATTCTGCAGAGTACGTGTTCAAGAAACATAGGGCCTGAAGTTCGTGAGAAATTCTTAGACCAGAGGGCGATATGACCGGTTGAAAACCAAAGCACAACCACAGCCAGTTTCAGTAGTCTCAGTCAGCTTGATTGATTGTTGTGACTGTTGTGACTGAAGCTCTAGTGAAACTGTTGTGACTGAAGCTGCAGTGGCTCAATGGCTTTGTGTGTTGCAGTTTCCTTGCCTGTTGCCAACTTCCTGCAGCCCGAAAAGCGGCTCCAAGCACTTGCAGATCTGGCTTTGGCCTCAGCAAGGGAACTCATTTGGGGTGGAATCCCTGGAAAGTGCTGCAAAAAAAATGTACAAAACGGATCAAAATGGTACAGGTCTCGCGGAATGTGGCAATGCGGTCGAATACTTCACTAGGTCCGCCGGCACTTCAAGAAATGTCTGCAGCGCAGCCTCCCATCTTTGAGCCTTCTAAATTCAGTCGATTCAACTTTGGCATGGCAAAGTTTGGCCGTTCATCTGCAGAGATTGCAGCAGTAACACTAAAGAGAAAAGCCACTACGAGACAGACTAGCAGTGACTGGCGCTATCGCATTTGACTACCTGGAGAAAAATGGCTAGTGCCTCCAGTGCAGTGACTGCATGTGATGCTGTGACATCGAGCCTGGTGAAAGCTGCCTAAAGCCTCCACATAGGATGGCAGTGTTAACATAGCATTCAGGCCTTAGCTGGATTTCAAATTTACTCAGCGAAACACAAAGGCGCGAAGCCGCAAAGCCTCAAGATCAACAAAGTTGCAAAGCTCTGTCTTCCTGTTCTTCCTTTCCACATTCTTTAGAAATAGTCACCGGAACGCAAAGCTCGGGATTCCAGCATTTCAACTCTTGGAAAAGAGAGAGGCTATGTTCCCATTCCTCACCACGAAGGCAAGCTGCCATGACCTGTGTTCCGTGGCCGCAGTGATAAGAAAATGACAACTGCAGTAACTGGAGTGCAGCAGGGTTGTTTTTTTTTTCGAGGTGAACAACAGATTCAGACACCCCATAGATGCCATAGATGTGAAAGAAATTGAAAGAATAGGTTTGCTTCATTGGAATCATCTATAGAATCTATATATTTATATATTATATGTGTGCATATATACTGTATATATATATATACTGTATACTGTATATATATATGTATACATATACAATCACCTTACGGAACCGCTGAAAAAAAAACAAACATGTCAGTAGTCCCAGCAGCTGAATTGAAGCTTGTGGCATCAGCACGCAGGCGCTGCCTCCGAACCTGAAAAACACATCGCAAGGGTCAAGTTACATGGTACCCGGCCTGGTTATGTCAACATAGCTATTGAAAATGGCCATAGAAATAGTGGATTTTCCCATTAATTTAATGCTGGATCTTTCCATAGCTATGTTAGTCATTACCAGAGGGTAGATGGTGTAGATGGTCATCCAGCCTATCTATTGAGAATCCTTATGGCAGCCTGATGAGTATGTCAATTACTATTCATGGACGGATGACCATCCCCCAATATGGCTATTATAGGCTATACAGTCCAACTCTACGCAAACACTGCCCCAAAAACATCCGTGAAACCCATGGCCCCATGGTCACTGAATTGAATGAAAGCCGCTGCAGCACACCAAGAAAGAAGGATCGAGTCTTCTGGTGCTGTTTCTCAGTCTGCTTCAGCGCAAACCCCAGGCTGTTTGCAGCTTTGCTGAGACCATCTAAGACCAATGTCCGAACCATAGCATTGCCCAGCCTCCCGCAGAATCCACAGGGCATGCTGCCATTGATGGCCTCTGAACAAGCTCAGAAAAATGCCAACTCGCAGATTGCTTGGATCATCTTTGTCTCTCCGAGGCGCCTTTAGCACATGAACTGGCAACCTCAGCCACGAGGGAAATTGACGGAATATGGAGATCTGGAGATCTTGGTGTCGCTATGAGTCCAAGTGGGTAATCTGTGCCACAACGAAAATCTGTGCTGTAGTATCTTGCTCAATCGGATTCAAGCGTTCAACACTCACCTTGAATTTCAGGGGCAGCTATGAACCATAAGCGCTTTGTAGATCTCATCTTTCTCAAAACGTGCGAATTCTGAGGCTTTGGCCATGTTGAACAGGACAATGCTCGGCTGTTTCTCCTCAATCCCATGGATGCAATCTGCTTACTCGGTGGATGAACATCCAATTGTCCGACTTGCATGTGCATTTGTACACAGCATGAGCAGCTGCCTGCAGTAAAAGACTCACAGCGTCTGCCCACGATGCCCCCTTCTCACACCTCAACTGCTGAAATTGCAAGCCAAAGTATTTAAGAATTTCGCTCCAGAAATGATACAAACACGAAGCCAGCCCTTTGCATGAGCATGGTCCTGTGGCTAGCTGAGTCGGCGGCGCATTGAGAATCGCTCCAAGGGTAACAACATCTGGGGAGACTTTCAAATCCTGACTCCAGCTTGGATCGTGTCAACCGATGTCAACTAATGTCAACTAATGTCAACAATGAACCAAAGACTGAATCAGACTGAATCTATTCTGTCTTTGGTTCATGTCACTTTGACAGTCCGGAACACATTTGTCCTGAACTCCTGGGATTAAAAGGAATGCAGCTTGGGCTTCTCAATAAGTGGCATTTCGGCATTCCACCGGTGAAATCGAGTGAGTCGTACATAGTCGATCATAGTCGTACTATATTTTGTCAAGCTGTGGGTTTGTCGTCCCCCAAAACGATGGCCTTCATTTCTTTGAAAAGGCGAAGCGATCTGCTCGTTTGACGACCCTGCAAGCCCAACCCAAGCCCGACCCCTCTGCACGTTTTGCTCTGAGAGACACGTTTGAGAATTGTCAATAGGGCTCCAATTGTAGGATCAGAAGTTGATGTCTTGCTGAAATTCCATGAAATTCCTCCGTTCAGCCAGTACTCTTGCAGAAACGAACCGTAATCTTTGATCTCCATTCTTTGTCCCCAATCAATTGATAGGGACTCCACCCCCAACGTTCTGATCGTTCTTTATTGCACTGAACATTTCCGGCCTTGGTGCAACTTGTGATTGTTGCATTATAGGTCACAACATCCTTGTCCTTCACACGCTGAAATGCAGCCAAGGCCTCTGGCAGAGAAAGCTTCCAGGCTGTCTTTCAAAATCAACACAGTCAAACCGCAAAACCGTGGTAAAACCATAAAACAAGCTTCAAAACAATCTTCCAGATGCTGCCAAACTCTATCTTCAAACTCTTCAAACTCTTCATCTTGGAAACTTTCTGAAACTCACCTGTTTCCACGCAGATGCGTTTGCACATGCGCTGATCGCTGCCTCTATCAGAGTGCACAGCGCACAGCCAATTTTTTCTGCTGTGAGTTCAAAAATGTTCAGAGTTAAAATCATGAATGAAGTGAAACTGTGAACAACTCCTGAAATCAGAATACTGAAGCGGTTGGTTATATTGTGGAGTTGCAGAAAAGTGAAAACTCAGACATGATTTTTAGATATTTTTTGCCGGATAAAAATGGAGTCAGGGTTTCAGAAACCAAAGATTGTTTCTATGTAGATTTGGAACAAATCGGCAGTCTGATGTTTGAGGTTTTGATCAAATAAGATATGTGATCTTGTGGAAATACTCTACATCTTTGACAGTAAACAAGTTTTTTCAGATTTGCCACTACTAAGTCTTCAGATTCCACACAAAAGTTGAACTTGGAAAAGGCCATCGCGCTTCGAATATAGGTTATACATGGTTGTAAAGAAAAGCAATAACTTGCTGTAGCGCCAATGACAGAATGTTTCTTTCAAGGATGGGAAAAAAGGTTCTGTGTATGATTGCAAAACCATCCAATGTCGTTACCATCTAATGTCAAAGTTTTTCTTCTGGCCTTTATTGAATCAATGTGTTTTCTTTGAGCTGTTGGTTCAAGAAAAAGACTTCTAGGAAACGAGGACAACACTTTGCTGGACGAAAGCTATCTTCAAGGTGGTCTGACCAGTAATGAAAGCGATCGTGCTTGCATGCCCACAGTCAGGCGCGTTTCTCAGCATCCGACATTCTGACCCATTCTACAAGACCGTGTTCCCTACCAGCGTGGAATGGAGAGGCTCGTGGTCAAAGAGTCTCAAATAGTGAAAAGCCATCCGGTCTCATTTCGCAGAATTCCAAGTTGAAAGCTAAAGTCAAGGTGCGTTCTTGGCGTAAAATTTGTGCTCAAATATCAGTTCATAATTCCACACGGCTGGATCTGTAATTTCACTTTCCTGTCTATCTCAGCATCCGTGATTGTAACTTCAATCTTGAGATCATTCTCACAGAAAAAACCGGCAAGTGGGATGGTAGAGGTATCTCCGACAGCAAGATCAGGGCCCTTTGCCATTGTGCACCTTTCCTGCAAACCGAGCCCCGCAGCGAAATACTATTGGAACCGACTTGAGAACGGTTTAGGTGGACGGTCTCTGCAGAGCAATGCTGGTTGTAAAATCCCATTGTGCACCACTCAAAGATGATATGTGAACCAATTTGCGTGCGCTGTTTGTCATCGGCAACTCATTCGAGTCTGGTGTGTATATTAATTCATTTAGCTAGTTATTTATCTATCTATCTGTCTATCTATCTACTTATTTATTTATCTATGTTGTGTATGTCTACAGTACAGTATTTCAAACATTCTTATACAGTCCTTTTCGCGTAGACATGCAGGAATACACATTATGCACAACACGTGGTCAAATTAAGTTGAAAAAAAGAATCGCCAAGAAAAATCGCACAAGACTCTTGCCGAGGGTCTCCAGTGAACTCAGCAGGCAATTCCATGTCACCGCATCTGGCAGAATCTCCTGGCTCTGCATGCGCACTTTACTTGATGGCTTGAAACTACAAAGTAATAATTATTAAGTAATCATTGAGTAATCTATGATCATATTCAAAGAAAGCCTAGTGAAACTTGCGACTTACGAAATATCGGAGTGTCCCACCTCAGTAGATCAGATCTTCGGATTGCTTTCCTGACGCTTTCCCGATTGTCCCAGGTCATGGGGTCCTTTTGCCCCATCTCCGCCAGCAAGCTTATGGAAGAGATCCACTGCTGGGCCTTGCCACACCTAAGACATAACTCCATCGTACACGACAAAAAATAACATCAGCCTTCTTAAGCACCACAAATCAGACTCACTGGCTCAACTGCTTGTGCTGCTAGAACTGTGCTTTCGGTCCATACCACGATCTCCGTGGCCTGACAAAATCTTGTTCAACAAGAATCTGAGAAAAGCGCGAACTTATCGCCGAGTTGTAGCTACTGTGGTCTCCCAAGCCCTGCACGAAGACAGCAAGTACAAATCGCACTTGCACGGTGATTCCAAAGGTGCCCCAGACAACACCGCAGTCTTGTCCACAAAATGAAGTTCACGTCTGAACATGTCACAACATAACAACATACCTTTTCTCCCCCATTGCTTTCACTGCTCAAATCTGCCTCGAGCAACTTTAAGGCATGCCTTGGTTTGGTGAATCGATTGTAGCCTCGCTTGTCTCTGGAATGCCGTGCCAAGACTACATGGAGAGCATGAAAGTGTTGACAAAGCCTCCTTTTTTTGATGGGCGGTCACTCCATTTCCTTTCGACATCTCTTTGAGATCCAAAGAACATGCTCAAATGGCTCGAAGAAAGGGTATCTTTATCTCTGCAAGATTGGTTAAGATTGGTTAAGATTGGTTAAGATTGGTTACGCCTTGTCATGCATCTACTCAAGTCACTAAGCAAGAGCAGTTGTGGAAGCAGATTGAGAAATGTCTTTAGAGATCTTTACTTTTACTTTAGTCACTTTAGTCTTTGTTCCTCCTCTTTTGTGCCCCCAATCAGAACAAAAAATGGCGAATATTGCGATGGGCGAATCACAAGTGACGTTTGAACATGGCATGGATATGGTACAGGACAGTAAAGGGCAATAGTGTGCATAGTCATGGGAGCTGAATTCCAAAGTCCTTTGCACCGTGGCAAGATGTAAGGAAATCCTGACAATCTATAAGACCAGGTGGAAGGGATAGGAAATGTGTAACATGTGTGTGTGTGTATCTGTGTATGTGTATCTATACATTATATATATATATATATACATACATACATATGTGCCTGTGCATTTTTGTATATGTGCTTGTGTGGGTTAGCCATGCAGTTTGAAGCCAGGATGCAACCATGCGCTGCCACGCTCGCATGCAAAAAGTGTAAGCTTTTGCCCTCAGTTTGCAGCATGGCTCACCATGGCTCTCCATGGCTCTCCATGGCTCTCCCATTTCCCTCAGAAGCTTGAAAAGTCTTTATGGCCCGCCTTCTGCTTGTGGAACAGATCTCTGTTTCATCTCCTGAATCCGAAAAGGCTAAGAGCTTGGGACCAAGCTTGGGACGGATTCTTCAGAGCTTCAGATTTGTCCTGGAAAAGCTCCAAAGCCAATCTCCACTCCGTGGCCTTGCCCAAATCTGCAGCATTTGAGAGGAACAAACTCCAAAGAAAAATCCGAATCTTTGAAAAAGCCTGACGAGGTGCCAGCAGCAGCAAATCGACTTGGGATCCGTTTTCAGAATCTGTCCAGGGGGTACACTCTTGTAGCATCTTGTGGCTCTTATGCTATCTGTTTAGTCGCAGAACACAGAGCCTCCGGCCTTTCCACACTGTGTGATGAGCACCTCAGATAGCTCGAGACGGCCAACCTGCAAGGATAGTCTTGCCAGACTCCTGTAACAGCACTTGGCTTTTGGCTCCGAAGAGGACATCATCGGCTTCAATTCCAGAGGTTCGTGAACTGAGCCTCGTGCTGGCTGGGCTTTTCCTTGTGAACTTTTTTTTGAAATCCGCCCACACCGCTTTGGCGGTGAAGGCGTGCTTATTGGGGGGCAAAACAGCAACACTAAATGCTCAATGACATTTGTTAATATAGCAGTCGCTATATCAGCTTTAGGGGGGGGGGGGGGGCCCAAAAACGGTTTCGCACCGAGACCAGAATACGGTGGTGTTTTCGACATTTTTCGAGGATTTTTGGGTGTCTGAGCGCAAGAGGGTATTGAAATGGAATTTTGGGTCATTTTGGTAGCTTTCCGGCAATGGAAAACGGCCAAAAATGAAAAAAACATTGTACATAGCAAGATTTTGCAGGGTTTTTGGATGCCAGAGCATTGAAAACACTGCAAAAACAAGTGTTTTGGACTGACGTTATAGCAAAAAACGTGTAGATTACCGTATGCTTGACTGGAAACATTACAAAAACACTGTCAAAAGCAATGTTTTGGAAGGATTTACTGCCTTTATGGCAAAAAAACGTGTAAATTACCGTCTGTTTGACTGGAAACATTGGAAAAACACTGTCAAAAACAATGTTTTGGAAGGATTTCTTATATATATGTTGGAGTTGGCTACCGGCATTGGAACATGGAAAAATTGAAGAAAACACTGCAAATAGCGGTATTTTCAACGGTTGGGGAGATAAGGGAATTGGAAGCATTGTCGAACATGATGTTTTCGACCGGTTTTATGGCGACAAAAGTGTAAAGTACCGTGCTTTGAAGGACACCATTGCAAAAACATGGAAACACATTCAAAGAACACGGGATTTGGGGGACTATCTAGGCGTCGTTGTCTAGCTATTTGAAATTCCGCAGCTTGGAGAGCCTCCAAGGGAGGGAAAAGTGAAAATTCCATAGCTTGGGAAGCTGTCACGGCTAGCTTGGGAAGCCCCCACGGGGGGGAAAAGTGAAAATTCCCTAGCTTGGGGAGCCCCCACGGGGGGGAAAAGTGAAAATTCCCTAGCTTGGGAAGCCCCCACGGGGGGGAAAAGTGAAAATTCCCTAGCTTGGGGAGCCCCCACGGGGGGGAAAAGTGAAAATTCCCTAGCTTGGGAAGCCCCCACGGGGGGGAAAAGTGAAAATTCCCTAGCTTGGGGAGCCCCCACGGGGGGAAAGTTAAAATTCTTAGCTTGGGGAGCCCCCACGGGGGAAAACCACCCTTAGCCCCTCTCACGGACCGAAATAAACCTGCGGTGTGGGCGGCCACCCCACGCGAAGCGGGGTGAATAAACTAATAAACCCATGAAAAAATATTCAAAGGATTTAAAAAGGTATTGCAGCACAGGAGCTGTTCGGCCAGTTTTGCAATGGCCACGTACCACAGTGTGGCCTTAACAAAAAGTGCACCTTGTTTCTTCAAACCAAATCAAAGCATCAAATTCTGATCTCTGGCCTCGCCGTAGGCACGCATGCAAGTGGCAAGCCTCAATCACGGTTGGAGAAATGTTTAGGAGCGATTCGCGCAGCGATTCGCGGAGCGATGTGAAAGGTGGGACAGCTGAGATGTGCACACATATTTGTTGATTTCGACCTACAAGAGGTGTTCTGAATTAGACAAAAGGGCACAAAATCTCAACGGAGAACGATGCAAGGTTCTGGCCTTGTAGTCCTCCATCTTTTCGAAGAGATGCAAAGCCATAGCCTCAAATTGCAGCGATTGCACTGGAGTCTCCAGAAGTTGTAACTTGGACACCTGGGTTCATACTCCAAATATCTCCAAATGTATTCGCAGGCTCAGGCTTCAACCCACTTTTGGACGGCAACCTTTGGATGGTAGGTGGAGACGGCAACACAGGAAGCAATACTGTACTGACCAAAGCAAATGATGCCATTCGACTCAATAAGGTCGCACCATGCATTGAAGCTTCCATGCTAAAGAAGTCTGAAGAACCACTCTGCGTACACTTTGTACAAATGCTGGAAATTTGAAGCACAGAAAAACCAGAACAGGCGGAACAGGCTCATAAGCCGTCATAAGCTTCCCACACATGCATTCATCGCTGCATTGAAAGCAGCAGCGTCGACTTCGCTCGACGCCACCGCCTTGGAATTTACCCAGACTCTGTGGAGGAAACAGCCCAATACTGTCCCAATACTCAAAGATCTCAAAATCTTCGTTGCAACTCGTGCCAGTGAGAGCCTCTGTAGGTTCTGACTGAAACGTTCTCAAGCTTTGCAGTTCCAGGATGCAATCGCGGTTGATTTTGACAGGCTTCCACAAACTAGTCAGTAATTCTGAGAGCCCATTAAAGGTATTCAGCGTGGCTGTTCCCTTGACTGGTGCGGTGGTTCATGCATTTACATGTGCTGACATCACATAGACCTCTGGATGGCATCGCATGTGGAGTGGGAGGCAAAAAGCAAATGCCGTAAAGAGCACAGTTGCCTCTGCGAAAAGGCTCAAAGCGGCATCCCACCTCACTTGCTAAAAATGGACAGGCAGGTTTCTCCTGCCCTTTGGAATGCCATGGACTGTGTTTGAGGCGGTAGGGTATCAACGTGCTTTTTGTCTTGGAAAACGCTCTGGAAGATACGCTCCGAGGCTTCAAATTAGATGAAAAAACGGGTGGAGTCGTGGCATCACTGGATCGATGAAAAAATCTATGGCTGAAACACTGAGAAATGCTCATAGCATCACAATTGAGTGTGGGTGAGAGAATCAGGTTTGCCATGACACGTAGGGTCCGTAGGGATCCGTAGGGTCCGTTCCATGATGTGAAAATGCAAGTTTGCCATGCCACATCAGATTCTTTCCTTGCTAATGACTGGACGGGGGCCGCACCATCTGTACATGCACAAGCATACACAGGGCCATATCAGTATTGCTACTTCTGAGGCATGCACTGTTTTGCTCGCGCAGCTTGTTTGATAGATTTTGTCAAGAACCTGGTCCATGCGTGTGAAGAGATTCGATACAAACCTCCTAACAGTGCCGACACCGTGACACTTTCTTGAACCAACTCCGCCCTTTCCAAACAACACGAAGCAACGAACCAAAACACATTCTAGGCCGCCTGATGCACAACGCCATCGCAAATGCTCACACCGCAAAATCATTCACTGCCTGCTACACTGGAGCCCTGCTTGGATCAAGCACCAAAAATAGCCGTCAATGTCTGCAATTGTTCACATTCTTCCTGACTTCCCGGAGCCTTTGCTAAAAATAGACTCCATAATCATACTATACTATATTGTTATGATATATAACAAGCCGCCTGAAGCGAGCGACATGGCTGGGTAGCGGATTTCAGACATGGTGTGACAAATAACTAACCCGCGAGATGGAGAAACCAATAAAATCAATCAAGTGGTGTGACTTTGATGAAAACAACCTGTAAGCACATAGGTAAAAGCTTTACAGCTATCGTGAGATTCAGAAAGGTGTGCAGTGAAACAAATGCTCTGATTTTCTTGAAACAGGAGATGCTTCATCGAGAGCCAAATTCCTCTGAGGCACGAGTGTCTGCTGCTGTCAATGTCCAACCATTTCTGATCAGAGCCAGATGCTATCTACATAGCCTCTTAAGTTGTCCTAGAGTTTTCCGTCAGTTCATGTCAATTTACAAACCATGCCAAGAATGGTCACATTCAAGAGTAGGAGACAAAGAAGAGCACGACTCAGACCCTATCTTTAACGGCGCAGTCTACGAACAGGTATATGTCCAGAGATGTCCAGAGCCTCTGGAGGCGTTGTGCCATTTTGGGTGCATAAAACTCCAAATACCTGGCGGTGCTTAGCAGTGCTTAGTAGTTTTGAGAGTGTGGCCACAGTGTGGGGTGGCAAGTGGTTAGGTGACTTGCTCTCTGGATCGGGAAAGTCTGCCAAGTCTGCCCCTGCTTTGAAGTCAAGAGTCTAAGGGCACTTCGCAAGCACAATACCACCATCCCAGATCCGCAATCCAGTTGCAAGCTTGGCCCTCGTGGCAAAACGATGCAAAAGGACTGACGGATCCTTCTGCGAGACGAAGATAGCCATTTGAGAAAATCAAGACTCAAACAGTTTCAGCAGTTGCAGGCTACACAATGTCAACGGAAAGCTTGTTGTCTGCCCCTTTGAAAGGCCATTTAGGTCATTTAATCAAATTACATCAAATTATATATACATTACATATATATATATACATACATATTATATATATATACATATTATATTATATTATTATATTATATTATATTATTATATATATATAACTACGCCTGAGTTTTCGGCGAATCAGGGGGATCAACGGTCAGAATCATTGGCCTGTCGCCACCAACAGTCTGAAATCCAATGGTTCCGACCGTTGCATTTTTGCCGTTTGCTGCTCTCGGATTTTTAGAGCCTCCCGTTGATCTTGAAATCACCCTTGAAGTTGTAGAGCAGCATAAAGGACTGGAAAGGTGGAAAGACGTTCAAAATGTGCAGACAATACCGGTGTGTTTCACAATCGACATAAACTGCCTTGGGATTCATGAACTGCCGCCGTGCTCCTGCGGCAAGAATTCCATGAGGACAAAAAATTGGTTGTACGCAGCTAACGTCCATCCTCCGCTTGAAGTGTTTGTTGTTGAAGTAGGAACCACTGGTGTAGAGCCAGTGCTCGTAGTTGAAGTAGCAACAACCGGGACACAGCTGCCGATCCTGCTATCCGCTGTCAAGTCAAAGGATGTGTCATGGATCTGCTAGGCAGAAAAGAACACGAGAATAAAAGTGCAAAGTGCAAACAACTTCTTTAGTGCCAGGGTGAATAAGAAAAACACAAGAAGGAAGCCTAGAAACATAGAGAAACACTGAAAGACCAATAGACCAATAGTGAAAGGACTCAACATGACTTGTTTGGAAGCACCCGCTGAACCTTGTCCCATAGCCGCCATAGCCGCTGACAGTTTGTACCGCCTTGATGTAAATGTAAATCTGCGGAATGCATTGGATGCATTGGATGCATTGGATGCACTGTTCTCCTTTCGAGACCCAAAGCCTCCACACACTGACTGTGTCACCATTCTTAGATCGTCGCAGGGACTTGTATCACCCTAGGAGCCACCACAGGCGCTGCATAGACCTGCAAAGGTAGCCATGTGATCAACAGCAGTCAAGGAAACTGGAAATGTGATCCACACACATGTGGCTCCTGCAGAACAGAACTCTCAAGCCATCTCTCGTTGGAAGGTTTGGGGGGTAAGACGAGTGGCAAGCGAAGCGCAGCTAACCCATTCAGGCCTGCGCTCCAGTTTGTTGGTGTACTATGTGCGGCGTGCAGTAGGCAGCGCCGAGGTAAGTCGCCGTTCCCGCCATCACGGGTGGATAAATCAAAGCTGTTGGCCACAGCACGAAGACCTCTCGAATGTTCACGTCACCTGAAAGATACCATGATCCTATTGAATTTACTATTGAAACATATTGAATCTGTTGATCAGGCTGCGCAGTGCATATGACTGTCTGGTTGTAACTTGCCAGGGTGCTTCTCATGCTTCACGAAGCCGATAGTGTGCGAGGTGATTGCAATCTCTGCAAGACAAAGTTGAATCTTCTGAGCTTATGAAAGTTAATTCTGTGTATGTGTAGAGTACCGATGAAGTGCAAAAGGAAATCCCGAGCTCATCGATCCGCCTGTACCGTTTGAATAAATCTACAAGACAACCTGCTTCGGGCTGGACTTGTTTTTACTTTCCGCTTCCAGATTCATCACTGTCAGATCAAAGCATCCCAAAGTGAGCTGACAAGAAGGTGATCCCAAGGGAAAGTTAGATATGTCAACTGCATTTGCCACGCAATTCCAGCGAGCACACATCAGGATCTACCGAAGGATTTGATTGAAGGATTCCCCTGACGAATCATGAAAGGTCGAATCATAGCGCTTGCAAGATTGCTCGCAGAGGTTTAGGGAACTTTGCCATTCCTTTGGCGAAGCTAAGCTGCTCCGGTTCCAGCTCAGACATGCGATGCCTCAGACCAGGGGGACAAACAGGGTGCGGAAAACTCCAGAGTCCATCCTGGCACTTCAGGAAAATGGTCGGACAACAGGAAAGTAATATGTTCACGGATTCTTCACACCTGAAAGAGGGACCAAGACAGGGATTAAGGTTCTGAATGCTGTCACGCCAAGGTGCGCATTGGCATCCAGAAGTAACACCAAAGCCAGCGAAATCACCAGCAACCATGGCAGCTGCTAAGCCCAAGATTCGTTGCGCCGCGAGGAATACGAAAGCACCAAATGTATCCAAATGTTTTCAACATTGACACAGCTCAAACACATCAACAGACTAAAGGATTAAATAAAGATGATTAAAGTACCAGTGAGAACGGTGAGAGTCAAGGTATTACACAAAAATCAACAACTAGATCTACTAGATGCTAGGCTCAAGCTCCTTAGCTGCCTTAGCTCTGAGCCACAAGCCTATGAAAGCATGCATTTTTCATGATTTCATTTGTCAGGTAAAATTGGTAAATCAGCTACGTTGGTGTTTCCCGGTGTTTGTGTCATCAAATGCAATGAAGCACATTGTTGACGCAACTGCCTCAACTGCGGAGTGCCAAACCTTCATTGTCTAGTTTGGCTCCACATGGTGCATAACTTTCAATAAATTGCAAGGCTCCTCATATTTCCAGATATTTCCAGAATGCACAACGAGTGAGGGAGTTGGGCGCAGTGCTTTGAACTGCAGTGAAACTAGTGTTGCTCTCTTGAAAGCATATAGGATCCTTGTCAGGGTCCCTTGCATGGAAATAAAACGTAGCTTCGACGCTCAACAAGCAATATGTCCAGAACCTGGATAGCAGATCTCCCTACCTGAAATACAGATGTGAAATATCTTGTGAATTGCAACTAAATGCCACTGGGAGACTTCAAATTCAGGTGACCAAGTTTAAGTTTGTGCTATAGTTGTTACTCCATGTGCAAAAGTTTGCACTATTTCCGTTTTCTGCTTCTGTTTCACAAGTACTTTAAGTACATCCCAATGCCGCAAGGTCTAGCTGGCAGGTGTCTGAGCTTCAGCTGCATCCTGAGTGGAGAACTGGAGATGGACTATAACCCACGCGTTGCTGAGCATGAATCTTGACAAGTCTCCAAGAGCACAAATTCTATCAAAATGTATGATTGATATTCATTGATATTTAAATTATCTAATATGTATGTATATATATATATACACATGCAACAAGATGTGAGATGCTTTGTAACTGCAAGTCTTCCCCCCCGCAACACACATTGTCCTCCTGTGCCTGCACGCGCTGCATCTCCTAGCAGTGCAAACAAGACCCAGAAGAAGATTGCGTGAATTGCACTCTTCCTGGCTGGTGATTGGTTTCATGGGATGTAAACAAGATGAAACAAGAACATTCGTCAGCCAGATTTGCATTGGAAGGATCCATGATTTGCAAATGCTGCAAAAGCCAACACGGCCAACACCATGAACCACCACCAGGACTACCTACGGTAGTTGGGTCCTGGAGTTGCTGTTGCCGTTTTTTCAAAGCCTGGCACCAAGACCAGACCGAGGCAGCTGCCCACAGCCAGACACAGGGTATGACATGGCAAGACACCGTAGGTAGTCTGGCAGAATTTATGAAATCACAATCTGCCCCTTCATGTGGCACCCATATGGCACCTTATCTCTTTTGCGTTTCTGTAGTTAATGGGCAACATGCGATTTGTTGCAAACTCTCTTTTTAATCCACAGTGACACTGATGGCCTTGTCATGGACTTGTCTTCCAGTTCCTGGTTTCCTGTTCCTATACTTCAGACATCTTCAGACTATATGTGTGGTGTAAATAGATGAGAAGGCTATCCCATTCAACATGCAATGGAACAGGAGTCATCACTGCATCAGGATACTCCCGTGATGTGAACAAGACTTCAGCCCGTCTTGGGATGAGCCTCCATCTTGGTTTCCATAGCTGACAACCAGGTGTCTCCACAGGCCTTAAAAAACACAACGACAGGTGTCTTACACTGACCCTGAACAAAAAAAGCTGCACTTCTTGTCGCCAGGAAATACGACACTGACCTGGATGATTCTGTTTAATTCCTTTCCGGCTTCCCTTTCGATGACTTTTAATTTTTAAGTGATTTATGACCAAAGTAGCCATTAAGGTTGTCCTGTTCATGTCTCATCCGCTTCTGTATTTCCTAATCGCTCATATGTGCCTCTGAGCAGAGTTTCTTCGTTCCGCCAGCAGCAGACGGATCCGGTCTTTCAACTGCATACCTTTGAACGAGAATCGCATGAGCCCATGGCGGGCATGGCTCCGAGGAAGGTGACTTTTTCACACAAAACTCATGCTTGTCAGTCTAACATCCTGAAAAACAATTGTGGCTTCAACAAGAACAGCTTCAAAAGGTGCCTGGTGAATACTGAATTCTTGTTCAATTGGGCAGAGAAAGGCATCCAAGACACATCGTGAAACTTTCGCAGTGCGCCAACCCTTCAACACCCCAAAACACCAGAACTGCTATTCCCAGAATACGACCGTGTCCCATCGCATCAAAGCCCAGGTCACTGTGCATAGAACTGTTTGAAGCACCTCAGAAGTAGAAAACCACTGGAATTGTGCAGATGTCCACTATAAAGATGGTTCGCGATGGCACTTTCAGGATCAAACTGATAGCAGCAAAGCTTTTCTTCGCCCAGTGCTGTGTTTGACCTGGCACATGGATGCACATGGGATTAACCCTCTTGAGGAAATGCTAGCCTGGCAGTCGACAAAAAGTTTTTTTGTAATGCATCTCACCAAATTAATATCATCTCTGTCCGACTCGCCTGCATTTGGCATGCACAAAGACCTAGCCTAAAAGAAAACTGTGATTGACAACATAAGTTTCAACATTGTGCACAACACAACTTTGTCTGCCGGACGTTTCCGCACTCTGGCTCTCTGCGGGCAACTTTCCTGGTGTGCTTGCGCCTGTCCAAACTTCTGAGGCTTTGAGATGTGACAAGCAGAGGCACACAGCAGGCGCAACAGCGGCATGGCAGAGCTATCCGCTGTGCTGAAACAGACAGGCACGAAGTAAACATGCTGAAACCAAGGCACGTTCCAGGTTTACTTCGCTGCCGCCCAACATCGTCCAAAAGGATCCGACAGAAGCCTGTACAGATCCATCATGTGAAAGAGAAGAAAATATCACGGTCACGTTTCAGGTCTTGATAGTACCAGTGGTGATTGCTTTCCATCATCTCAAACCTCCCTCCAGAACCAGTCGGATTGCAGTTCATGCACTTTAGAAGATTCATAGTATCCCAATTCCATCTACAGAAATTACCACCTATTAGTTTTATCCTGCCATAGCTGTGTGCACATGGCGCAAAGCCAGACCTTTGCTGCTGGCACTTTCTCTTTGCGGGAATCCGCAGGCTTGCCACCTGTTCCGACTGAAAGTTGCTGGGATCAGCATCCAGTTGAAAGGCTAAAAGGACTTGTTAAATCTTGTTAACTTGTTTGCTGAACTTTGCAAAAAAAAACAACACCAGGTTCTCGTACTGGGTTCAGCGGGTTCAGCTTCGCCAGGCAGGAAAAGTGCAAGCGTTCATCTGCCTTGTCTCCATGCTTGCAATGCCTCTTGGAAGCTGGCTGCCGAGTCCTGCAACTGATTTCGGAATCTGCACAATCTGGACAATCTGGACATGCTTCTGCCACAAGGCAAACCTCCTCATTGAAATTGCCTTCCAGCAGGTTCATCGAGAAACCTCCACCTTCCAGGCAAACAAAGATTTTGCAAAACGGGTGAGCCCTTCACAAAGTCCCGCCACATTGCAAACTGTTGCACATGTGTTTTGAGAAATCTTGCAAAACTGTCTTGCCAAACCTGCTTCTTGTGACTCGCGTTCGGGAGGAGAAACATGTTGTGCAACCTGAACAGAAAAAGAAAAGTGGAGAAACATCTAAGTTGAGGCTATTCTCTGAAACATGATGCACACTGCAAGTCTTTCTGCAACATGTACCAACATGTCCAAAACAGAGTTGAAAGCTCATCTGTTTTGCTGTTGCTACTGATTAGTTGATATTAGTTGAAGCTACCCTCAGCACTCTGACGTGTGACACATAAATCATATAAGACTTACTGTAGAACAGAGTCGGGCCTCGGATGAGAAGCTTACCTTTCTGCTTGGTTCCACACCTCTATCTCAAGATATCTCAAGTGTAGACACGACCAGAGTTGCATACTCGTGGCATAGCTCTGGTTCGTCATGATCCGTCATGGACTCGTCATGGTCTAATGGGCAGACTTTGATGCTGAGATGCTTTCATGGAGAGAACCAAGATCGCAACGCTTTGCTTGGTTTGGCTTCATTTCAGCCAGGCGCTTCCTACGATCTACAGTCTCTCTGGAAAATAATTGTAGGGTTGTCCAAAGTGTTTAGCATCTTTCACTAAATAGATGAACATGCACATAGGTTCCAGCTTGGTTTGTCTCGCCGCTTGCCTGCAAACACATTCTATGTACAGCTACACCACCCCGGTCCTGAGTTTAAGAATGTGCCCGGCAGCCATTCCAATTTGCTGCATATGCTGCTCCTTGCATTCACTGAAGCAATTGGCCTGACTCATGACTCATGTCAACAGCTTTGATCGTGAAGTATGGTGCATGGGCTCTGCAACATGTGAATTGTAGCCACCATCAATATCATGAAGGCAGGCTCTGTTTTCTCTGCTATTTAGCCACCATCGTTGTTCTGAAGCTGGAATTGAAAGCTACAGTGCTGCAGCACCTTCGTTCAAATCCGCCCACACCGCTTTGGCGGTGAAGGCGTGCTTATTGGGGGGAAACAGCTACACTAAATGCTCAATCACATTTGTTAATATAGCAGTCGCTATATCAGCTTTAGCTGGGGGGGGGGCCAAAAACGGTTTCGCACCGAGACGAGAATTCGGTGGTGTTTTCGACATTTTTCGAGGATTTTTGGGTGTCTGAGCGCAAGAGGGTATTGAAATGGAATTTTGGGTCATTTTGGTAGCTTTCCGGCAATGGAAAAACGGCCAAAAATGAAAAAAACATTGTACATAGCAAGATTTTGTAGTAGGGTTTTTGGATGCCAGAGCATTGAAAACACTGCAAAAACAAGTGTTTTGGACTGACGTTATAGCAAAAAACGTGTAAATCCGCCCACACCGCTTTGGCGGTGAAGGCGTGCTTATTGGGGGGCAACAGCAACACTAAATGCTCAATGACATTTGTTAATATAGCAGTCGCTATATCAGCTTTAGCTGGGGGGGGGGACCCAAAAACGGTTTCGCACCGAGACCAGACCCCAAAAACGGTTTCGCACCGAGACCAGAATACGGTGGTGTTTTCGACATTTTTCGAGGATTTTTGGGTGTCTGAGCGCAAGAGGGTATTGAAATGGAATTTTGGGTCATTTTGGTAGCTTTCCGGCAATGGAAAAACGGCCAAAAATGAAAAAAAATTGTACATAGCAAGATTTTGCAGGGTTTTTGGATGCCAGAGCATTGAAAACACTGCAAAAACAAGTGTTTTGGACTGACGTTATAGCAAAAAACGTGTAAATTACCGTCTGCTTGACTCGAAACATTACAAAAACACTGTCAAAAGCAATGTTTTGGAAGGATTTACTGCCTTTATGGCAAAAAACGTGTAAATTACCGTCTGTTTGACTGGAAACATTGGAAAAACACTGTCAAAAACAATGTTTTGGAAGGATTTCTTATTTGAAGAGCCCCCACGGGGGAAAACCACCCTTAGCCCCTCTCACGGACCGAAATAAACCTGCGGTGTGGGCGGCCACCCCACGCGAAGCGGGGTGAATTACCGTATGCTTGACTGGAAACATTACAAAAACACTGTCAAAAACAATGTTTTGGAAGGATTTCTTATATATATTAATGTTGGAGTTGGCTACCGGCATTGGAACATGGAAAAATTGAAGAAAACACTGTAAATAGCGGTATTTTCAACGGTTGGGGAGATAAGGGAATTGGAAGCATTGTCGAACATTATGTTTTCGACCGGTTTTATGGCGGCAAAAGTATAAAGTATCGTGCTTTGAAGGAAACCATTGCAAAAACATGGAAACACATTCAAAGAACACGGGATTTGGGGGACTATCTAGGCGTCGTTGTCTAGCTATTTGAAATTCCGCAGCTTGGAGAGCCTCCAAGGGAGCTTGGGAAGCCCCCACGGGGGGGAAAAGTGAAAATTCCCTAGCTTGGGGAGCCCCCACAGGGTGGAAAGTGAAAATTCCCTAGCTTGGGGAGCCCCCACCGGGGGGAAAGTGAAAATTCCCTAGCTTGGGGAGCCCCCACGGGGGGGGGAAAGTGAAAATTCCCTAGCTTGGGGAGCCCCCACGGGGGGGGAAAGTGAAAATTAAAAAAATATTCACGAACCCAGCAGTTATGTATGTCAATTCTCCTGTGCTGCTCTGCTCCTCATATTCCACACCACCCTTAGCCCCTCTCACGGACCGAAATAAACCTGCGGTGTGGGCGGCCACCCCACGCGAAGCGGGGTGAATATACATAATATAATTATATGTACAAATATACATACACATGTACATATGTGTACATACCATAAATGAATATAAATGAAACTTACAAGAAAAAAGACTTGCAGCACTGGGGATCTGCAGGCATTTTCCTTTTTCTGAAAAAGGTGTGCATGTGTGTGAGCTCACTGGATGACAGAAATGCTACAAGTCTGCCAAGGGCCAGCAGCTACTTTAGGATTCAGTTGTCTCCTCCATTTCCTTCACGACATCCATGCAATCGAAGCCATGCTCCTATCGATGATAGACTCAGAGAGAACACAAATTGGGAAGAAAAAGAAACGAATTGCTCAAACACCTCAAATAAGCTAGTTACATCTAGTTACCAGTTAGCAGCTAGTTTCTCGACATGAGAAGAAACACAAGCACTGACAGTCACTGACACAACGTTTCAATGGCTCCATGAAGAGGCTGACATATCTGTCGAGCTTCAGCGAGCACAAAAATGCCTCGAAACACAAAGCTATCAGTGACTGCACCACTTGCCACAACTTGCCAATTTCCCGTGGATGTAACACAACCGTTCACTGGAGGCATTCATACAGCAAAGCTGGTGCACAGACTTCAAAATCAAGTGTGGCCTCCACTTCCAGGGCATCTCGATCTTGGTGCTGCATTGCTGCCTGTTCCACGGCAAAAGCTTTCTGAACTTTCCAAACTACCACCATCTTCCAGGCTCTTACTGCCGGAAAAACCATCAGCAGTTCACAACATGTCTATATAAATCTATATAATATATGTCTCATATGTCTAACATGTCTTGCTCAGCTCCCTTTTGCCTTCAGGTTTGAGGCAGCACCTTTGGCCTGAGACACTCTTTCCATGCGGAATGCTGCAGAATGCTGCAGAATGCTGCAGAATGCCACGTGTCTTGATCTTTGATCCTAAGGGATCAGATCTAAAGGACCATCAAGGACCCTTGGTTTTTCTCTGATTCGTGACATTGCCATCATGAAAAAAAAACGCATTTCTTGGTTCTCGCGACAACTCTAGTTAATTTCCTTCTTGCAGGTTAGTAAAAATAAGAAATGTGTGAAATGGGTTCATCGCATGCTGTCTAATTCTCACCTCACGAAGTGAAGCGAGCCTCCGTTTGTCGCCCGGACAGCAACTGAGTCATTGGACTGGAAGAAGCTGCCTGCAGATGCGACAATCATTCGGACGGGAATCAAAAGAGCAAGTTAGCAAGATCTCGTGACATAAGATGGCACAAGTCTGAGGAGTTTGAATTGTTTTCATTAAGGTTGCCGTGAGAGGAAAAAAATGGGAAAAAATATTGGGGCCTCGGATGCCGGCGACTTTGCTTCTGCCTTCTCTTGCCTCAAAAGTCAACAAAGAGCTGGTGAGATTCCTGCAGAAATAGAGACGACTGACACAAAAAGACACAGCCCAAACAACATCATCAATGAAACAGACTACTGTACCCTCTACCCCGCGTGATCAAGACAATAAGACCGAGCAAAGGCACTTTTGATCGATAAATTTCTTTGGTTTTGGAGCCTCGCAACAGTTTCTCTTCCAACACATCACCAAGTGGGAAAAGTGTGTTCCTGCCAGTTTGATCAATTCTTGCATTCGCATCCTATGCAAACAAAAATTCATCTACTGTACATGGACTGATCTTCCATTGCGCAACTGTGACATTTGCCAAAAAATTTGCCTCCAGCACTGACCTCACATAGCCTTTTGTCAAAGGTTTGCTACTCGATCCACTCTTCCACCTGCAATTTTGGGTTTTGCGTTCTTTAACGGTTGCAGAGACCCAATGCGACATGCTGTTTCAAGCCGATTGTTTGAAAATGCACAATATCATGAGCACCAAACCTGAACGAGATGCTCTTGCATAGAACATGGTTTAAGAAAAACTATGAAACAAACACAAAACATGTTCATCAATGAATCTGTTTCGATCTTTGACTGACATTACATTATGGAGAAACACAAAATCACTGTGCCAGGAAGGCGCACCTGCCATCAGGACCTGGCAAAAAATAATGCCAATATTGCCACTGTTGCTCATGAGCCGCTAGTGTTGGGAAAAGTCCAGCCTCTCAATAAAGTTGATAAAATGGATGCCAGAGTGAACCCCTTATTTTTTTGGTTTCTGTTATTTGAAAAAATCGGTGATCTGAGGATGACACTTTTGCCAGACTGCTCAGCAACCTTACATTTCAAACGATGCAACAACCATTTTTAATTACCAACAAACAAACATTTCTAAAACGAACGGTAAAATTGAAGATTCAGGCATCCACATCCATGGTTCTCCGCAAGAGTTCCAACTTTGCTTCCATTTGTTTCGCCTTTTGCTCCGGATTCACACGAAGCTAGCACGCCATGAATGCAATGTTTGCACTCCATTCAAAAAAAAACTGACTACACGGGATTGACATTTCACACAAGATTACACAACCCTCCATTGCAACCCCCACTGCCATCAAATAAGTTGTACCCCAACTACTGCATAGTGCAAGCGGTATTGCCTCTTCTTCCATCCGTCTGGTATCATCTTTTCGAATCGTGATGCCTTTGGCCTGCAATGCAACGGACCATTTGAAGGTTTCGATACATGTAAGGAAACAAAATTTGATTGCCATGTCACCACAAGGCGCAGATGCCAGAATTGTTGCTTGGTACATTGAATACGTATTGCATAATACCATTCTGGACGGAACACAGAAGATACCGTTCAAAAATTTTGCATCTGATTATCACCCAACCAAAAGCTGCGGCCCGGGCTCTTGCCATTGGAACAATGCGAGGGTCGAAGAACGGTAAATGGCAAACAAATTCGCATGCTTTCACTATTTTGAAAACATATATTTCAACGGTTGTGTAAAACACGATTTTTGCATGTGTTTCTGCGCAAATTTTATCATTTTGCCAAAAGGATGCATAATCAATTGGGCAATCACAAAATTTCATTTCGACTGATCAAATGGCAAGGGAAGGCACATCCAACAGGTTCACAAGAAAATTCCATCCGTGGTTTTGGATTAGTCAAATTTGAAGCAAAAGCTTCAAAAAAGGAATAAATCAATGTTTCTCAAATTTAATTTCCATGTGTTTTGCTACCATACTTTGAAATAGTTATATAGTTGCACTATCTGTTGAATTGTGTCTTATTTTTGCACGTTTTTGTCTGGTTTGAAGTTCGGATTCGCGTTGCATGTGCTTTGGCAATCGCAGCATTGATGGGAATTAATGACGGGTTTATTATTTGCCTGATGCTTTCTCAGTTGCAGTGCCATGAAACAACAATCAATCTGATCATGCACACGTTCACTCAGCTTACGCATCAGCAGCACTTCTCGGGCACAGTCGCTGTCACGCTCTGGCTGCGGGTAGGGCAACAACCGGCGACTGGAGAAGAAGAAGTGGACGATGCCACATTCAGTTGAAATTTTCATTGATCAAAGGGAGTGGACAAGGTTTTGAAAATACTGCTGGAGGCGCCTGGTGACTTGTAACCGTTGCATCGTCAGCAGGAAATTCAAACTGATTTCCGCTTGATGTAAATCCGCTCTCATATGGTCAAGAATCTGCGCAGCCACTGTCAGATTTTGGTTTTCCATATAGTCGGAGAATTCGACCATCCCTTTTCGATGGTTTCAACTCTATTGATGTGGCTTTGAGTGAGGTGCACATTTCGGAACATCGATTGCAAGTCCTCATCTGGCAAGACGTTCATTGCATTCAGAGGGACGGGAAAAACGTAGTTGGGTAGGGACGAATGTCGACATTGTGACATGTTTGGATTGAAGTTGAAGTGCAACTAATGTTGAACTTGGGACTTGGGACATGGAAACCTTGGCAACATGATTTGAACATGTGCTAAAGTTATATCATGTCATGTGAATCCAAAATGTCCCTAGCGGCACTTGCCGCACGCTTCACTTGAAGCTTGATCAGAAGATGCAATGATGAGTGAACATGTTCATCACGACTTGAAGCACTGCCCAAAACTCACAAAGGTCGTCTTGTTTGAGAAACATCCACAAATAAAATCTATCATGTTGCACAAGAGAGAATTCTTATTTGTCTGATGTTTTCTCAGCTGCAGTGCCATGAAACAGCAATCAATCTGATGATGCACATGTTCACTCGGCTCACACATCAGCGGCACTTGTTTTTTTTGATTAGGGAGATGTTCGAGCACAGTCGCTGTCGCGTTCTTACTCCAAGGTGTTGGCAACGTGCTCCCACAACTCTCTGGGAAAGACTCGGGACCTCTGCAGTCCTCGCCAGAAAGCAACTTCGCTTCTGGACAGTTCATCCGAAGGATTACTTTGGCTAGGCACTCGCTCTAACCAGACAAGGAAGAGAAACTTTTCTTCGACCTTGAAGGCTTTGGCCAACAATTTGTTGCACGGCCGATTGTTTGACCATGTTTTCAAGAAACTGCTACGTATACCGCTTCACTGTCGGTGAAGGCAATAATTCCTTCTGCCTTTAAACTTAGGGCCCCACATTACAACTGCGATGGCAAGGGCCAAAATTTCACGTTCTTGAATGATTGTCTCTTGGTTTACCGCTTTGGTAAGATCAACAAAAGTTGGTCAATCTTTTCACTGAAGAAGTCCAATACTTTTGCCATCACAATCAAGCAACACACCGCCCGCTCCTGAGTAACCTGTGTCATCAAATGACACATCTACGTATGCATGGATGTGGTCTGACAAGGACCCTAAGATCTTGCGAAGTTTATTGGCATTGGGTTGATCCCAGATGCTAGACTCTAGACAGAGCGAAGACCGTTTCTTCACTGAGGGCGAATCTGCCACTCTGGATGTGCATCCACAGCAATTTTTCAGGTGATTGCGGGCCAAACAGCTGCCCGCCGGCAATTTGCAATCTTCCTCTCAACCTTTCACCTTCGCTTCTTTTGAGTTTTCCATCCTGTATGACTCTGTCAAGACTTTCACACGACTCGCTCGGAGGTGTTGCAAAAGGTGGTCAAGCTGCCCCCTGACATTCGCAAGTCAAATTCCATTCCAAGAACTTCGCATGGTGCTGCAGGCAAGGAGTTTTTCAGTCCAAAGTTTCCAACCAAGCATGCTGAAAAGTGACATGACTGCCATATCCGTGTGTCTAATGGTCCCGCTCTTCCACCATTGAGAAGAAGTCGTCAAAATATCACGTCCACACAAGCCAGAGAAGTTTTGTGACAGAAAACGGTTACAGATGCAACCAAAGCAAAGGGCAAAACTTTTTGCTTGAAGGTTTTAGGGCTTCGGGTCTGTGGACAACACACTACCAAATAGGGGTCGTTTTCATGTGCATGCTCACTTAGAAGAATTTGCTTATACGTATCTACCAGATTCCAAGTTTTTGATCAAAGCTGCATATGATGGCCTCGTTCTTCGGCTTCACGCAGAACGTACGAAATGAGGGATTCTATGTGGTCAATCTTGTGAACCGAGGCAGATTCTGCCCGGGTCACGCTGGGGGGCAAGCTACGTTTGGGCTGGATGTCAGTGGTTGCCCTCATGGTTTGCAGAGTGGCTTCCTGCAAGGCGAACATGGACTGCATGCACAGAATGCTATCTTGATCAAGCTGTGTAACTTTGCCTCAAGCTCGGCATCTATTTCGCCGAGAAAATCCAGGTAAATCTTTCATGTGGCAGACACACCTTTCGTTGCATTCCAGGAATGACAGTGTTTGCAAGAAGTTTGTTCACCACTGCCAATACGGCAGTTCCCGCCAAAAATTAGCAAAATTTCTGCATAACACACCAGCGTTTAGTCAGCTAGAGTTGGGGGTACGCCCATGCGTCACCGCCAAACTGCCTCTTTTGAGCCCCCTGGTTTTGGAACCTCATTTTGCTCAATCTTGCGATCTTGCACCCGCTTCTTGCTACTTTATTGCCTCCTCGCTTGGCTGAGTTCGCTGCAAGCGCCTCGAGGTTGCTGCGCATGTGTTGGTCAAGCCGTGGTTTGCGGCGCCTCCTGCTTGCACCTTTCAATGCTTCGTCAGAAAAGTGAAAAAATGTCCATAGAAGATATATATTTTGCGCTGGCTCACAGTCAAACAGTTTTACTTGGTGTGTGCGCGCCTTCTAGTGTAGTTTCGGTTGCAAGCGGTTGGTTGTTTGCTGCAGTAGGTTTTGTTGTTGTCTTGCAGCGATATCGCTCATGTGGCCCTTGGACGTGTCCTGGTGGGTTAGTGGCTAGACATGGTGTAAGGATTACATGTGGGGGTGCCTTGCTGATAAAGTCTAGTTTCCTAGATCAAACCCAAGTTCCGGAAATCAGAACCTCAAAACCTAAACACGGAGTTTCAACCTCGACTCCTAAGTGCAAACGCTAGCTTCGGTCTTTTGCTCGGACGCAACACAAAGGAGGCAAGTCAACAAACGGGACACACCCGCAAGAGGCAAAACCTCAAAGGTGTTCGTGCTATGTTGCTGGTTGTGAAACTCAGTCCTGTTCAATTCTGAACATAATGACACTAAAGCTCCCTCGAGCCAATGTCTGGTGAGGAAACGCAATTCCAGGTCCAAAAACCACGACCTTTCCTAAAAGGTCGACTGAACAATTCCAAATTGCGTTGGGTCACAAATTCAGCTAGCTACTAAAGCTTGATCTACTTCCAAAAGCTCTCAAATAATTCCAGTTTTCATCCAAACGTGAATAACCAGAGTTCTTTACACTCAAGAACGAAGTAGATGATTACAAATGCTCTGTGCAATGTTCTTCTGGTTCACAAAACTTCCTCAAACCTCATGTTCGTTCCCCGATAACATCTCGTTCAGCCAAAACAAAGTTCCAGCATCTCGAAACCCAATGGAGAGCAGAAAGTTCTGCTCTGCACCACATAGTTTCCAGCAAAACCAGTGCGAAGTATTTCGATAGGATCACCAAACAACCATATGATGCAGCAACACCAGATGTAGAAAATAAGCGATGGATACCACATGTCCCAATCGCATTGTAGTGTCCAGATTCAGGTCCGTAGATGAAGATGGACACCATAATGTACCAAGTCATCAAAACCGGTGATGGCCACACTATAACATACAAGGGCAATGGTGGCACCATTCCCATCACGACACCTAAAGCAAATAGGTGTCCAAAGAACAATATCGCAGATTTCACGGTGTACAAATACCACGACATCCACGTAGGACGTATTGTGCTGCAAAGTACAACACTCAGTGCTAAGGCATGATGCCCAAATCCAAAATTGCAGGTTGATCACGGCCGTAAGTCACAAACCGACCAAATAACCACCAAATTCAGATCCGGCAATGGCATTCTGCATGAAATCGCGTGACGTTCACACCGGTGAAGGTCACGGTTGCTGTCAAGATAGCAATGTCACACTTTCCAGAGATTCACTTAATGCATTGTATTGTGGAGGGCACACTAAAGAGATATATTTCCACACCCCATTTCGACGTCCACAATATCAATCTCGCAAGCTGATCTTCTGGACGCAGATCTTAGCCAACGCCAGCGCACAAAGTTTGCGGGATGAGCAACCTCAAAGTGAATGTCCAAAAGCACCATTGCTTTGTGCATGATATCCTCCTGATTGCGTGCTGTACCAGAAGGACCAGAAAGAAGACTTCGTAAAATGCACGTGTCCGTACTGCGTAAACAAGAGAAATCCAAATTCTCCCCCACGAGCCACACGATGGGAGATCCGCATCTATATGACCCGTCATGCAGAAAAGAAATAGTCTCTGACTTCATTCGCCTCCAATGAAGACGGCAAAATCTAACTTCAGCCTTGAGCTTTGAAACCAGTAACACTGCCTCCACAAATCTCAAAACTGACCGATGGCCTCCATGAAGACTGTCCCCCAGCGTTTCGTCTCGTCAAAATTCACATGACATCCAGAATCACCGCTGTGCAGTCTCAAGACAAAGAGCACACCCACTCTCATCTCAAGTTCCAAATTCAGAGATTCCAGTCAATCCATAAAGGCGACAAAACCATGGCCTCAAAAGGATTTCACTACGGTGCTGTTGCAAGAGAAAAAGATCCCCAGAGAACACACACAAGCGGCACGAGCGCAAACATCCATTGACGAAGCACCTTCGGAGTCAACACGAAAACCAAAAACGACTGTTTCAGCGTAATCCGACACCCTCTGAAAGAAGGTAGGCGTATGAGAAACTCAGACAACTGCAATCTCTCACACGGGATGAACTACTGTAACTAAGTGAGTCCCCAGACGTCTATGAAGACCCAAAACAAAACAACTTCTCAATGCGATGCCCCAGCGTCAGTCCACGGTCCAAAAGATTCAAACTGAGACACCAATAAATCACTTTCCAGACAATCAACTAAGTGCCCTGCCAAATCCATGCTCCCCCTTTCAAACAAAACTTCAACTTCAGATCAAACCAATTCAAGATCCAACCACAAGTCAAACATGCTTGAATCATACCTCACAATATTCAATGTGGAGCCTCAGATTCCCCGTTTTCAAGTTGGGTTCTCACAGGTAGGAACCCCTAAAATGGTCGAATCATCATTGGCCAACAACCACCTTAAATAAACACGTCAACCAAGATGGAGCACAAATCCAACACAATTCCCATTAAAGTCCCTACTCAACATGAAGGCTTCCAGGAACAAACAGCAACTCGTTGATCACCAAGTCATCTGAAATCGTCCAGACGACGGTCAACAGGCCGTCACAGGCTTCTCAAGTCCAGTCCGAAGTTGTCCAACACACGACATCAAACCAAACTAATGTTGTACTAAGCCACAAGCAGAAAACCATTTCAAATGACAGATCTGCACATCCAACAAAACATTCAGGCATATCCAGATGCCTTTCCACCGAAGGGGTGGGCACCATGCTGTTCACAGCACGTTTTTGTTCTTCTGAGTACGTTAAACTTTGCACCGCTAAGTTGCACCTTGAAAACCAAAGCAAAACCTATCGCGATCAAAGTTACCCAAAGGCTTTCAAACAAACGTGAGTCAAACTTTCCGTGCTCTCTCGCTCATCACTCCAGACAATAGGCAACGCTTCAACACACACTCTGTTTCTCTCGCTCGGGCTTGAGCCAACGAGTATCGTTGGGCATTCAGTTCAAATACTGCTCAAAGGTCACAAAAACCAAGGAGTTGTTTTTGTGCAAACGGCAAAACTGGATTCTAGTCTTGACGAAATTCCTAAAAGCGATCCACTGAGGATCAAAAGCTTTCATTCTTTTCTAAAACAGTTGAAATGTTTCCAAGCGGTTCGAATAAAGTTCGGTTTCCTACAAAAACATCACAACTCTCAACTACAAAGCATAACGAGTGCAACCGCAGTATCGGTTGTGCTTGTTGACCATCATAATGCTCGTTGAGCATGGAAAAGCGTGATAAATCTGTCGTTCACAGATGATAATCGCTCAAATCTCAACTATGCAGTATGATACATCCAACCGTAAGCTCTTCATACGAAAAACATATCATCCGAAGATGATATTCAGCAAAATCTCAACTACGCAACGTGATGCGCTCATTCACAATGTTGTCGACCATCAATACAACCAAATACGAAGTAATATGCATGCAACTGATCTCTCAGCGTGCACTGATGTAGATTTTCACACCCCCTTTCGATGAGAGGTCAGAATGGAAACCTTTGTCCCAAACGTAGTGCAGTCCAAATGCATTCCAGAAATGTACATGGCGTCCCATCCCATTCCAGACAAAACAACTGACTTCTGCAGCACACGGAGACAGATATCCTGGCGTATCTGAAGTCGAAGAAGCAGCTCTTCACGGACGAAGTACTGAATCTCGCATAGAATCTCCATCCAGGTTCACCACATGCAGTGCACTTCAAATATTCAGTCACCCGAGAGTTCTTGAAAGTACGACAATATCGGGTCAAATGAAACTTCTGTCTGTCCTTGTTCAGAGACAAAAATACCTTGCCCAATCTCAAAAGTCGTAGATGAATTGCGACAAATTTCACAATTTGAAAGTTCTCTCTTGACATTGTCAGGATAGCATCCACAACGACCATCAGTATGATACCTCGTTCCAGCCTTCCCAACATACAGTCGAAAAGAAGAGGCAACCGGATCACTCACTGAAAAGGTCTGAGTTCGACGCAATTGAATCGATCCTGGTGTCTCACCTGAAATACCCTGGCCATATCCAGCTTGAATCAAAACATTTTCCAGTTCTGGATTAATCCTCCCACCAACTGCACGGCGGTCAAATGTTCCACAACACCAGAATGTCACAACTGTCCCCAAGGATCCATTAATCATTCCAGCTAAAGCAGCACATAGAACCATGATGAGAAGTTCATCCATTGCTGGCAAACGCGGCGCGGCCGGCCCGGGCTACACAAAAAAGAAAGCACACACACACAGCTTCAGAACAAAACAACTGGAGTGTGAGCGTCCTGATGCGAGCACTCTCTCAACGGAGTTTATAGGCTCCTGAACAACTTGCCTTTGGGGCTATGCCTGACTTTGCCAAAGGCGATAAAAACTTGAGAATTCACTTACTTAGTGAACACTTCAATGCAAACTGTGCCTGACAATCAAATGTCCCTGAATCCGCTGTGAACCATGCAAACATGCAAATTCCACTGAACGGTTCAGCTCAAAAAGAAAACTGTGCTTTCCTGAAGTCAAACTGCTGACATGAAATGCAAACTGCAGTCAATGACAAACAAAATCACGATGTTTCTTCCTATTGATCAATCCAACGAAGTGCAATCGCACGACAATAGAATCTAGCAAACTTGTATGAGTATCTTTCCGTCATGGAATAGTTGACCTGATTCAGTGGAGCATGGTCCTGAGTACACTTACACTGAAATCTTCGTTCAAGACCTGTGGCAAGTACCTGATCCGAACATGCAATGCGAAAGACTTTACCAATAGGCTGACCCTGACTAGTCACCAAACCCATGGCACATGCAGCACAATCGGCAAACTTTTGCATGTCGTGGTCAGTCAGAAACTTCTTCAATCTCTCGTCTGGCCAAAAACGGTTTAATTTCGGGAGTTCCAGGGTCACAGCACTGTGCACATCACTCATGCCCTTGATATACGAAACATATCTCTTGCAATGATCAAGAAGCTTGAAATATGCATCCTGAGCAGGCTTCCTGTCTTTCTTGGATAAGTCTAACAACGGGCTACCCCCGGTACAGGGGAGAGAAATGTGTACCTGAATCAGCTTCTGTGAACCCGCACTACCGGAAGATCCCTCAGCAAAGTCCTTCATGAACTTATAGGCCTGACGTTGAGTTGACAGAAGCTCCAAACCAGCATGAATTCCAATGTAGTTGGCTCCAAACTCCCTAGAAGCATTCTGAATCACTGAGTCAACACCACAGGCAAGCTCCAAAAACAAAACGTTTCCACCTGAATCAAACATGGTCATACTTCCATCTTCACTCAAACCACAAACACCTGAACGAACTGGAGTACGAGATCTACCTGAGTCTGCACTGGGTTCCGGACTCACTTCAGTCCCATTACCAGGACGCTCAGCCGGCGCTGGGGTCGTTGGAGGTGGCGTTGCCGGAGGTGGCGTCGCCGGGGCATGCAAACGAAGCTGTCCACTTCCGATCAGCCTGAACAAACACATGTTTGTGTGCCGTTGCACCACTCCAGATCCATGGCAAGCCAGACATGACTCCATCAATCCCTGAACCACTGGTGCTTGGAAGACATAGTCCCAAGAAACTGAGTTCCAACTTGACTTGCACTGTCCTCAGGCTTGACATCATCATCTTGGGGCTCATGCTGTGGAATAGATCCAATGTTGCTCTGCAAACGAACACGTGGCCGTGTTTCTCCAGCTCCTTCATACCTGATGCTGCCCTCGGTAAGAGACACTCTGCTCACCTTCTGTGGGGAATTCACACTCAAGTGCCCTTTCTGACCGCATTGACAGCAAGTGCGCTTCTCAAGGGGGTACCTGGAAAAACCTGAGCCAGTGCCACGAAACCGATATCCTCCTCCACAGTCTGGCGATGACCACTTGCTGGATCAAAGAATCTCTTCACCGGTCCTGTTCCACCCACTGATGGAATCTCAAAGGCCGGAGCAGGCATTGCCCTCTCCTCCTTTGCAGACTTCCGGATCTTGATCAACTTCTCCTTCTGACGACGCTTCGTCTCACGATTCTTGAAGAGGTCCTTGCCCCGCACTACCTGACGGGTACCTGAGGCAGTCTCACTCTTCACTTTCAGCAACTTCTTCCGAGGCATCAGCTTTGCAGCTGGGCGCTTCGGCATCTTCTTCACTGCAGGCTTCTTACCTGATCCTGAAGACGGTTCACCTGTTGCACCTGAAGGCTCACCACGGCTTAAGGGGCGGCTTAAGGGAGCGGCGCGAAGGGGAATTTAAGGGGAGGTATAAAGCGGGGATTGCAAGCCCTCCTTTCTACCTTCCCTTAAACTCCTCTTCAAGGTGTTCCCTTAAGAGTTATTTCAGCAGTCCCTCAGCTCCCCTTAAGCACCCCCTCAAGCCCGCCTTGAAGCCCCCCTTACGCACCCCCTCAAACCCTTCAAGCCCCCCCACCCCCCCCCACCCCTCTTAAGCCCCCCTTTAAGCCCCCCCCTTTAAGCTCCCCTTAAGATCCCCCTTAAGCACCCCCTTAAGCCCCCCCTTAAAGCTCCCCTTAAGCCTCCCCTTAAAGCCCCTTAAAGCCCCCCTTAAGCTCCTCCTTAAGTCTCCCTTGAGCACCCCCTTAAGCCCCCCCTTAAACCACCCCTTAAGGCTTCAGACCTTCGCGGGTGACGGGGGGGAAGGGGGCCCCCTTAAGCCCCCCCTGAAGTCCCCCTTAAGCCCCACCTTCAAGCCCCCTTCGACGAAGGGGGTGGGCCCACCGTCATTTTGCAAGCTACCATTGGTTGTTTGGTGTTGGGCCCCTTTCTTGTGTCTGTTTGTGTTTTCTTGTGTCTGTTGGGAGACACACTTCTGGCTGGGGTAGGTGTGCCTCGCCTTCCTGTTTGTGGTTTTTCCCGAGAGCGTCTGAGCGCAGGGTTCTTCCAATAGTGGGGGTCTGTCTCTCATCTTCTCATCTTCACATCTTCTCATCTTCACATCTTCTCATCTTCACATGTTCTCATCTTCACATCTTCTCATCTTCATATCTTCTCATCTTCACATTACACATTCACATCCTCATATCTTCACATCTTTTCTCATCTTCACATCTTCTCATCTTCACATCCTCACATCTTCACATCTTCTCATCTTCACATCTTCTCATCTTCACATCTTCTCATCTTCACATCCTCACATCTTCACATCCTCACATCTTCACATCTTCTCATCTTCACATTTTCTCATCATCTTCACAAATTCGCATCTTCTCATCTTCACATCCTCTCATCTTCACATCTTCTCATCTTCACATCTTCACATCTTCTCATCCTCACATCTTCACATCTTCACATCCTCAGATCTTCACATCTTCTCCTCTTGCCTTCTTGCCCTCTTGCCTTCTTGTCTTCACATCTTCCCATCTTCTCCTCTTGCCCTCCTTCTTTTCTATTTCTCTTCGGGGGGGCACAACCACAAAACGCAACCCTTTCGCACGAAAACGAGGTTCAATCACCCAAAATCTGAAGTAAAATTGCGATTTGCAAGCCAAAGGAAATATCTTCACCTTCTTCCAGTCCTTCCGCGTCACTAGGGAGGCCCTTTTGAGCCCGGTTTTGAGAAGGTTTTCCGGACCCAGATTGGGTCCGGAGCAAGCTGTTTTTCGTTGCGTCTTGGTGGCTTGATTGTTTTCCGCTGAAAGAAGGCTCATCAGCCTTTTGCAGAGGTGATTGCTTGAAGTGTTTCTTGCTGAGTTTGTGAGTTTTTGCGCAGGTCAGCAAGTTTTCAGCCCAGAAAGAACATGAAGCATGATCTTTTCAGTCAATCCCGTGTACAAATTTAAAATGGGATGGAGCAGGAATCTGCGAAGGAAAAGATGGGAAAATGAAGTATTGAAGGCTTTCTTGCTCCACCATCGTTTTATCGACGTCAATTACATTGGGCACTTAAATTGAAACAAGCATGGATTGGAGCTAGGCAAGTTTTGATGGCTATTACCCCTTGTACGACGGGATTGCGGACCGCTTTGAAGATCACGCACGGGCTTGCCCGTGCGGTGGAGACGCACAAAACGTCACGACCGTCTTCGAACAGTTTTGGCTACCAAAGCCACTGCTGCTGGGGTCAGTCCAGAGATTGAAAAGATGGAGCTTTTGGAACGACCCGAGGAACTTGGAGCCAGTGAGGTCGCCGGCTCTCCGTTTCCCAGCGAAGACCTGCAGATGTGTACTTACCCAACTGGGGACCTATGGATCTGCCGCCATGGACCTTGCAGCCATCAATGGTATGCGGGGCTCAGTGTTTGCCACCTCTGCTGGAGACAAGGCTTCGGCAGCTGCAAAGTACGAGATCCGAAAAAAGCTCCACATACTGCCCAGCTGTGTGCTGGACAAGGCACAGTTCATCCCGCTGGTGGTTGACCTGCGGTGCGATGCAGCACCACCCAGGCAACATTCACCAATCCTTCGCTGCTCCGCGCTACTCCGCTGCTCCATGCTGTGTTTAAATTCAAGTGCCCAATGTAATTGACACGATATCGAAACGATGGCGGAGTAAGAAAGCCTTCAATACTTCACTTTCCCACATCTTTTCCAAGCAGATTCCTACTCGATCCCGTTTTAAATTTATACTATTAATAAATTGCGGATTGACTGAAATGATCATGATTCATTTTCTGGGCTGAAAACTTTGGTAGAGTGTAGAGAGGCAAAAAAAGCCAACAAGGGGCAGTAGAGTATTCAAAACAACTGTTTGAATGGGCTGGCCTGCGCGAAAACCCACAAACTCCGCAACAGCAAGAAACACTTCAAGCAATCACCTGAGGGCTGCAAAAAGGCGGCAAACAATCAAGCCACCAAGACGCGCAACAAAAAAAACAGCTTGCTCCGGACCCAATTCTGGGTCCGGAAAACCTTCTCAAAACCGGCTTCGCTCAAAAGGGTTCGCCACAAGGCACAAAGTTTTCATTGAACCAAAACTTTGCGCTTCAATCCTGACACAAAAAATTCAAAAAATAAACCTAAACGGTGCCATTTGGGACCGCATGCACAGCTTAGAAGGAAGAAAAGATCAGCACTTTTCACATCCCAGTTTTGAGACCATCAGGCTGTCAAAAATAAGACCGACACGAACACATCCTCTATTGCAACTCCGGTTCTCGACCATGCGAACTTGAGCAAAACAAACAATCTTTCAGGATGAGCCTGCAGGCTTCGAGGCCAGAAATTGCAACGAAACAAACAATGTAAGAATGAGGGAGAATTTTCGAGGCAAGCTCCAAACGAACGCCAACAAGACATTCAGCAGCCAAAGACTGAAGTGTTTGACGACAAGCCTGCTTCATCATGGCCCCGAAAACAGGATCCAAAAGCTAGTAGAAACATGGCGGCCATAAAGGGACCTCAACTGTAGGTGTGTCTTTTCGCCCGTTGTCTAGAGCCCGAATTGGTACTGTGCTCTACGTCAACTCTTCTCTTTGTCCCTTGATTAGTGGGCTCTTGGTGTTTTTTTTCCGTCCAACGCCTTATGGCTTCCGCCAGGTCGTTCAACATGTTTCAAAGCATGTTGCATTTGGGATTAATTGATTAATTAAGTCACGCAAAGGCCGATGCTGTAGTGGCTGCAAAGGTAAACTGGTGGAGGACCGATACATAGTCCTATGTACTGTCACTGAGTGTGCCCTGTGCCGTGGTCTTGCTGTCATTTTCACATTAGATCTTGTTTCACTCTCCTGTTTTACTGCGGTAGTTTTTCTCACCACTTTCGTTGCGACCCAGCATTGTCGGTGTTTGCTTCAAAGTGTCAGGGTGAATGTCATGCCGTGAAGTGATCTCGGGGATCCTGGCTGGGGGGATCCCTGGTTTCCGCATTGAGCTTTGTTGCTTCCTGCACCCGCTGAAGTGGCCCATTGTGATTTTGAGGTTGGTCTTGTTGTTGTTTATTTCATGGGCCTGCGTCAACATGGCACACAAGTTGTCATTTGCATGCGCCGAGATGATACTACTGTAAGCTATCACCTCTTGCCTCAATTGATCTTTTTCACCCATAAACTGGTAACTGTCACGTCACTGCTTGGTGGTTTGTGTTGGTGTTTGCTTTTTGTCTGTGTTGGTTTTTGTTTTTGGTGTTTTGTTGTTTTGTTTCCTGGTGCTTTGTTTTTTGTTTTCTGATGAATGTGATAGTACATAGGACTGTGTATCGGTCCTCCACCAGTTTACCTTTGCAGCCACTACAGCATCGGCCTTTGCGTGACTTAATTAATCAATTAATCCCAAATGCAACATGCTTTGAAACATGTTGAACGACCTGGCGGAAGCCATAAGGCGTTGGACGGAAAAAAAAGTCCTATGTACTGTCACGTTCACCAGAAAACAAAAAACAAAGCATCAGCAAACAAAACAACAAAACACCAAAAATGTAGAAAAAGCGCCATGCACAGATCCACGGTCAGATCCAACGCTTCTTCCAAAATTCCTACAGAACTACGCGGGCGAACGCGTACGTCAACCACGCACACCAAACACAAGCGCAGCGCGTAAGTCCCTAACTAATTAAACTAAAACAATACCGTGTCAAAAGGAATGTTTCTTCCACGACTCCCACATACTGACGTCAAGCTCCTTCTTTTCGCTCCAGACGCAGCACGGTCAGTCACAGAGAAACAAACACAACAAGCAAACAAACAAAACACAACAGAAAACGCAAAGCGGGAAGGAAGCAGATGTTCGTTCGTGTTCCCTCTGTTGGTCTGTCTTATGCCAAGTTATGTGACACAGCAGCTTCTGTTCATTAAATGAACTTCTGACACCAGTCCTTCGAGCCGATGTCTCAACTGGTAAACTCGATTTCAGGTTTCCAGTTAACAAACCTCAAGTTCTTCAAATAAAGGTTTGTTGAAACTATTCCAGCTGCTAGGAGTCTACAAAACTCAATTTCACTAGATGAATTCAAAATCATCGAAACACTTCCAAAAGTTCTCAAATCAAACTGGTTCTCATCCAAACGTGAATAACCAGCTCATTAGTCAAACTTGTGACTAACTTCTCAAGAACGAAGTGATTCACACAAGGTATCTGTACAACCTTCTTCTGGATACAAAGTATAGTCAGAACACAAAGTTCTTTCTCCAAATCAGTTTTCCACATAGAGATAGCATCTCACAGTTTCCAATCTCAATGGAGAATAGAATGTTCTATTCGACATTGTCAATGTAGGTCAGCCAAATACAGTTGTATCGCTGAAGTCTTTCGACCACTGTAATAGCCAATTCACAATGTAGATCAAAGTCGTGTCAAAACGATGTCGTCCTCACAGAGATAATCAAAGTCATCTCAGGAACGATAAAAGCAAACCATAAGATCAAGTGCATGATCCATAGGTCACGATGACGATGATGTAGGTATTGTCCTCACAATACCGAAACATCTCATCACAAAACTCTCAGACAAATAAGATGCCCAAATATGATCATTGTCCTCACAATGCCAATGCATCTCAAGGTCCGAGTTCAAAGCATAATAGATTCTCTCCATCAGATATTTCCAGCTAGCTTAAACTCTTCTCCAAGAGTTTATAGCTGTGTTCTCATCACTTGGAGAGAATGACCTTCCCAACGTCGAAGACGTAATAAACAATTCCAATGCCAAACCAATGTGGGTATTTTTCAGCTCAAGCAATAAGCTGTACCAGACTCAAGTCGAATCCAGAATAAGATGTAGAACTGATCAATATACCACAATCACTGGTCAACACTGATCAATGACATCATCCTGATGTCCGAAATGACAAGTCCGAAGACTAATAGAATATTGTGACACAGGATGGTCACATCCAAGATTCTTTCCGCAATAAGTAGAGTGTTCTCTACCAATCTGCCATGACTTCTTGCAGTAACCTTCCACATATCCTCTGTGCATAAACTATACAACCAATGATGAATTGCATGTCGCTTCACCCTTACCCAAAGGGTGGTCTCACACAGGGTGTCAAATTTCCATACCCCCTTTCGACATGACATCTCATCCACTCACTCGCTTCCATATATGGATACCACTCGAATATCCGCAGAAAAATGTTCACGTTCCAGATCATATCCATGATCAAAAGATGTCCACAGAAGTACGTTCACGGTTCAGGTCGCATTCATGACCAAAATATCCAAAGAAGTTGCACCAGAAGTACGTGTACTTCCAAAACTCATGGTAGATGATAAAGCATCATCCAAAGCTCATCTTGTTCAACTCATGCATAATGTCGTAACTTCCAAATTCAAAATCTTCTCTGTTGCAAAAACCAGATGTAAGAATACCAGACTCAGTCCAAAGACTCCTAAAGTCTTTCCAGTACTAAGCTCGTCTTCCAAGATCCAGTTCCTCGGATAAACCATGGCGTCGATACCGATGTATCTACGGTGGTGTTGTCTTCCTACAACAAACAAAACAACAACAACAACAGAACAAAACAAAACAAACACACACACACACACACGAGACCCAAGACGAAACCTAACGTCGCATGATCGGAGTCAACACGAAAACAAAGGCCAACTGTTTCAGCTAATCCGCACCTTCGTAAAGAAGGTAGGCGTATGAAAAGAAAACGCAAGTGAAGTAGTATCACTCATGCAACTCATCTCAAATTCAGAGCAAGTGAAGTACAGTTCACAGTCACTGCACAACAAATTCAAAATGTTCTGAATGAAAATCTTTCTCCGTCAGGGTCAGGACTAGCTAAGATTGGCACGGAATGAGGAAGCGGTGAGGGACATTTTAGCAAAACATCTCTCACAGCTTCATCATCGCATAGATCGCCGTCCCCCTTTCAACGTCTGATCCATCCTAAAGATCTCGGAGGTGTGATATGTCTTGTTTGAGTCTATATCATGACATGACAGTGCAATGTGTCTGCAATCATGGCATCAGATTCCCCTGGAAGATTTTTCCATTACTTAGACTCAGATTCCGTCCGAGTTTCTTCCCAGGTTCTCATCATATGCCATGACAACACAATTATACCAAAATGTTTGTGAAAACACTCACAACATCAAGTTCCATGTCTCAAGCAGCAAAACTCAAGTCATGTACACAACAACTCAAACATGAGAAATATCGCAATCAAGCCAATCAAGAACAACTTCAACTTTTCTTCATGATGTCTCCCTCAGATCTGCTAGCAACTCCGAGTTCTGAATGCCTTCAAGAACGTTGCTCTCGCTATCGTCATTGAGAGACATATGACAACAAACGAACTTCAAACCAACCAAAAAAAATATGCAGACAAAACCATATCTACTGCGCCACTCAGTCGGCGTGTCTCGCCCCCTTTTAAACTCAAATCCGATGCCTGCGCTCAGCCATGCCGTCATTTCTGAAAACAACAAGTGAACCTCGAGCTGACAAAATCAACTATTCTCTTGTCGTTAGACCAGGCGAATTCCAGTGCCTTTGGCACTCTGCTCAGGGATAGATATCAGGGGTACACCCTGCGGTATTCCCGCGTCCCCTGAATCTGCATATACCCCAGAGGGGAAAACGCTGCGGTCCCCGTCAGAGGATCGTGACGTGGTGTGGGTGAAACAGCTCTGACACGTCCCGTGACCTCCTCGATCACCTGAGTAGGTGGCGACTTCATGTCCTTAACCTCCAAACCCAGGGGATAGCTCATCGGAACTTCGCCCATCCGCCCCGGGCTATACCCTGCAAATCGCACCGTCTGCAATGTTGGTGGTGCTGGAATTGCCGGCCTTGGCGGAATCGCCGGAGGCGGTGGAACACTTGTGCCGGGTCCAGCTGGTGCCATGGCTGGAGTCATAGGAGCCAATGGCGGATCCATAGGTGCCAATGGCGGGTCATACGCTGGGGGAATTTCTGCCGGTGGCGTTCCCCTGATTTCTGCCGGTGGCGTTGCCCTTTCGATTCTTTCTGCCACTAGCTTGAGGTTCTCCTGGAGTTTATCCATGCTCTCCTTCATCGAAGCGTCGAGCGACCATTCAACATGCTTCTTGAGCTTGGTAAGTTCACCTACCATTGCTCCAACCCTGCTGGTGTTATGATTCACCCCTGCAGCAAGGGACTCGGAAGCACGAGCCATGTTGGTGACGGCTTCTCCAACAGCTTCCAGGGATCTGCAAAGGTCAGACTGCAGAGTATGGGTGCTCTTAATCAGGATCTCAAGTTTGTCCGTCGATCCTTTCAACGCAGCGACCATGGACGTGATTCCCACAGCCAAGCCTGTGGTAGAACTCAACAAGTCGGCCGCCTCGTTGGGATCAAAGGACTCATGATGCCTTCTCAACCTCGGAGATCTCGATCTATCATCATCTCTTCCAGTATCTCCTTCTTCCTTCTCTTCCTTCTCTTCTCCATCCACATAGACAGTATCCTGATCTTTCTCTTTCTCGGAATCCGTCTCAGTCACTCCTGTCTGCGCCGGTAGCGCTGGCGCCGATAGCGTTGGATTCTCAGACACAGGAAACTCTGTACTCTCTGTCGATGGAGCCGCTGGAGTTACGGAACCGGCAACGTTCGCTGCCATGAATTGCTCGAGTCTCCTAGACAAGGCCTGATGCACCCGCTGGGATAAGCCGGGGCCCAAATACAGCTTGGGCATAATCTGCAATTCAACTTGACAATCCCTATAATGACCATGCAGACCACATCTCAGCCATCTCATGCCATGCCAAGCACAAACTCTCTCTTGTTCATCCTAAGGTGCGTGACTCACACCTTAACAGATGAATTACACTTCCGACAAAGATCACACTCAATACTACCCCAAGATGCGTGCCGCACATCTTGACAGGTAATATGTGATCGATCAAACTCCAATGTCTCAGACCAAAACAAAATAGTGCAAACTTGTGGTAAACCGCAAACTCAATCCAAATCCAACTGTCTGCATGCATTGGCACAACTCTTCACAAAACTGCAAAACAGATCACAGTGTTTCTGCGCACAAAACCCATAGACATGTCATGCAGCAAAAATGAAAACTCATGCAAAACTCGTGACAGCTGACAGAAAATCACACAAACTGAGTTCCACAAGTCCAAGTTCTGTCCAGTCCGAAATCGTCCAAAACTCTGAAATTCCAAGACATCCCAAAATTGTCATCTCACTCCAATCTCAGCTTGACAGCTCTTTCACCACAGCTTTTGCATTTCTCCCCGCAGCTATCGTCGGCTTCCAAGCCTAGCACTACCACCCGACCTGGAGCCATTACAAAAAAACTTATACCTAGAGAGGATATTTCCTCTGTGCTCAGATGATCTGGTGAGCCTCCGTGGAAAACTTGTATAACAAGTTTCCGTACTGGTCGAACTCTACGGATTTCATTGTTCCCTGCCAACGGTATTCGTTGGGCTTATATTTCAAGAGAACTCCCGACTCGGCTTTCTGAAGATAGCCGATGGCGGTCACCTCGACCTCGACCAGAACATAGTCTTTGGCACAAAACTCACCCTTTGGACCTTCCGGTGTCCAGTCGTTAAAGTACTGAGCACGCTCGACGGCAGCAACCGGGTCTTTTCGTAGTCCAAATCTCTTGGAATATTCGTCAGGCTGAATCTCCTTCCCATTGTTCAAGTCCTCAAACTGCTTAGGAGTCAATGCCAACCAAAGACGAATGGATTCCATTGCCGTTGATGCCATACTATCTCAAAGCTATTGCGAGGGCAGCTGAAATGCAAAAACACTGAGCCAAAGTTGTCTTATAGTAAAACAGCAGCGGTGGAATGAAACCTCTGCAGATATGAGAAGTCCAGACAAAATGTCACGTCAAGTCCAGCATAATAGACAGCTCCATACTTCGTCTCTCACCTAGACAGTATGTCGAGCTACAAACTGACAGCACATTTACATTCATTTCAGTCAGTCTCACGTTTCGGAACCTATGCAAGTCGTAATCGCCCCTGCCGTCCAGTTCCCTACGTTTCTTTCTCTTCTACTCAAATTTGTTCTCTGAGCCTATGCACGTCTGCAATCTAGCTCATGTGTGAACCTTGCAACGTCTTGCAATCTGGTCCACGTTTTGACTTTCTACAACTTTTCTTTTCCTTTCGGAACCTATGCAAGTCGTAATCGCCCCTGCCGTCCAGTTCCCTATGGACCTATGCAGCGCCTCTGCCATCCAGCCCATTTCTTTCTTTTCTGTTGTAAGTCAAAACTCTTCAACTCAAAAGAAAATTGCAAATCTCAAATCCCAGATTCCCTCTCTTGCTTTTCACTCTGAGCAACACGCAAACGCACAAACTATACTACCGCTCTACTTCCCTCTCAGGATCCTCTGCAAAGCTCCAGTGCTGTAGATCTCGCAAAACTCCATGCCAGCCTTCTGGTAGTACAAGATGTCCACTCAACATGACCCAGGTTCGCAAAGGAAACCATTCCGGAGTCGACCAACATCACAAGCATCTTGTTCACAAACTACATTTCTACCAAAGGAAATGCCACAACCATCGTAGGCAAACCACACTGGCAATCATTGCCATAAAGACCATAGAGTTCGTCTCACAGACAAACTTGGCTTGCAGAAACCTCCGTGCTCGTCCATCCATCTAGAGAGGTACGGTATGATTGCTCTAAGCCAAAAGGGAATACTTGCATTCAAGTTGTCTTCATACAAAGTCCAGTCAGTCTGACAACAACTCAAGAGTACCTACCTGTCTCAGGATTCAATGTGCCTTCTCTGCATCTATACCAGGTTTCACAACCGACTGCAACAATCCAAGCAACGTAAGTCATACCTGACCTGCCTGCGACACTGCAAAACTGTTCAGATTCCTATCAAAAACATGAAAAACAAACTCACAACAAAGTTTCCGGTTTCGTTTCAAATACAGTTCAAAACAGTTTCTACTACCTACACAGTTCAGGTCGTTTCCAATGACTCACTACATGTCCCAATCAAACGCACTCACAACTGCAGTTCAAACTACATTCTAGGTTACCTGATGCATCTGACAAATCAAACCAACTTTCCCAAACAGGCAAACACAGCTCACTCCGTTGTCAACTCACAGTCTCAACACCAAGTTCCACTGTGCCTCCAGTGCCATGACGGTTCCTATCTCTCTCTCTCAGCACTCTAGTACCTACACTGCCAGGCAAACAACAATGCTTCAGGCTTCAATCTCAAGGTCACCAGTCAGTGCAAACATCCGTCAAGCTCCACTGCTCCTGCACACTACTGAACCTCAGGTGTTCAATTATTCACGCATTACATTGCAAATGTGGCAACTAAACCAAGGTCATTGACAAAGCAAACTCGACCCTCCGTGGTTCTCATGCCAACGTTTTCCAATCTATGGCAACTAAACCTGGTCACCAACCCTCCGTGGTTCTCATGCCAATCTTTCTCAACTCTGTGGCAACTAAACCAAGGCTACTGACCATTCCGGGTTCTCATGCCGATCTTTCTCAATTCTGTGGCAACTAAACCAAGGCTACTGACCATTCCGGGTTCTCATGCCGATCTTTCTCAATTCTGTGGCAACTAAACCTGGTCACCAACCCTCCGTGGTTCTCATGCCAATCTTTCTCAACTCTGTGGCAACTAAACCTGGTCACTGACCATTCCGGGTTCTCATGCCGATCTCTCTCAACTCTGTGGCAACTAAACCTGGTCACTGACCATTCCGGGTTCTCATGCCAACGTCTCTCAACTCAAACTGTCATCTCCAGGCATGACGCCAGGCTCAGTAGCACCACGCACTGTGCACTCCGTGCGTCCAGAATCATCTACAACCTGACCAACCTGTCGAGATGTTACTCTTTCTTACTTTCAATATGGACCTATGCAGCACCCTGCCGTACAGCCCACTTTCCTTCTAACTCTTTCCAATGCTCTCTAGTGATTCTCCAGGCACTTTCTCTCACTCTCGGCCAAAATCACCAAGCTTCCTGGTTTCCTAGTGACTCTCCAGGCTCTCTCTCTCTCTTTCTTGCCAAAGTCACAAAACCTCTTACACAACCAAATCACAAATCTCACATGCAACGCAACTGCAACACAACATCACATGCAGCTCAGCCGTTGATACTTATTTTACTCTCGCTTACCACTTTTGTCAGGAACTCCATCTCCTATGCCCATGATTGCCAAAATTGTCTCATACAATGTCGAGTACAGAGATATTTCATCCATCCAATGCTCTGTAATACCGTGCAAGTATCTGTCCTCGCACTTCACAGGATCGATGCTGCAACTCCATTTCCAAGCCCATGAGATTGTCCTTCAACATCCTGATAATATCCAAGTTGCTTCGGTTAATTCGCACGTCTTCCAATAGCGGTATCAGCCATTCCAGGAGTACGATCTGTGTCTGTAGCAACCTTATGACACCTTGCAACTTCTCTATCTCAACAATTCGGCCAAGGAGTTGCTCATTCTCTGCCTCATACACAGCATTGTCTCTCCTCCGATCTCTGGATCTATCTCTGGCATCCATCTTAGGCAAAACTATTGCAAAGTTCCTTGATACCCAAATTTCTCGGTTCCAAATAGGGTACAGTGGTTTCAAACTTTCCAAACAGGTCAATTTCTACAAGCATTCTACACACTCAAACGTCATTAGGCAAGTTGTCGGAGTCCTTACTTGTCCAAACACCTCGCTTGTGTCTCCAGGATCTAATCCCAACCTCAGCCTATCCGGACGTTCTCAATGCTCATCTCCAGGCAAGTTGTCGGAGTCTTCACTGTCCAAACACCTCACTTGTGTCTCCAGGACTTACTCCCAACCTCAGCCTGTCGAGATATCCTAAGCATTTCAAAACATGTCATCTCTGGCAATCACTTGACAAGTCACCTTCACCCAATGACCTCACAGTCAACATGCCACACAAGTGAAACAAAAATACGTCTCATCTGAATCGAGAATACTCAAGCTCTTCGATGCCCTTGACTTTACATCCGCAATGTACCAACCTAGTGATCACTTCAGAACCTCAGTACAAGCTCAACACAGATCTCGCGAAAATCCAGGAGCTCAATACAAACGATCTCAGCTTCACCTTAGATGGCGTCCTTAGCACACTGCAACAAGGGTCAGCGGAGAATGGTGTGGGTAGCTCCGTAGAGCTCCGCTACCATGTAGAAAAAGCGCCATGCACAGATCCACGGTCAGATCCAACGCTTCTTCCAAAATTCCTACAGAACTACGCGGGCGAACGCGTACGTCAACCACGCACACCAAACACAAGCGCAGCGCGTAAGTCCCTAACTAATTAAACTAAAACAATACCGTGTCAAAAGGAATGTTTCTTCCACGACTCCCACATACTGACGTCAAGCTCCTTCTTTTCGCTCCAGACGCAGCACGGTCAGTCACAGAGAAACAAACACAACAAGCAAACAAACAAAACACAACAGAAAACGCAAAGCGGGAAGGAAGCAGATGTTCGTTCGTGTTCCCTCTGTTGGTCTGTCTTATGCCAAGTTATGTGACACAGCAGCTTCTGTTCATTAAATGAACTTCTGACACCAGTCCTTCGAGCCGATGTCTCAACTGGTAAACTCGATTTCAGGTTTCCAGTTAACAAACCTCAAGTTCTTCAAATAAAGGTTTGTTGAAACTATTCCAGCTGCTAGGTGTCTACAAAACTCAATTTCACTAGATGAATTCAAAATCATCGAAACACTTCCAAAAGTTCTCAAATCAAACTGGTTCTCATCCAAACGTGAATAACCAGCTCATTAGTCAAACTTGTGACTAACTTCTCAAGAACGAAGTGATTCACCCAAGGTATCTGTACAACCTTCTTCTGGATACAAAGTATAGTCAGAACACAAAGTTCTTTCTCCAAATCAGTTTTCCACATAGAGATATACCGTCTTACAGTTTCCAATCTCAATGGAGAATAGAATATTCTATTCGACATTGTCAATGTAGGTCAGCCAAATACAGTTGTATCGCTGAAGTCTTTCGACCACTGTAATAGCCAATTCACAATGTAGATCAAAGTCGTGTCAAAACGATGTCGTCCTTACAGAGATAATCAAAGTCATCTTAGGAACGATAAAAGCAAACCATAAGACCAAGTGCATGATCCATAGGTCACGATGACGATGATGTAGGTATTGTCCTCACAATACCGAAACATCTCATCACAAAACTCTCAGACAAATAAGATGCCCAAATATGATCATTGTCCTCACAATGCCAATGCATCTCAAGGTCCGAGTTCAAAGCATAATAGATTCTCTCTATCAGATATTTCCAGCTAGCTTAAACTCTTCTCCAAGAGTTTATAGCTGTGTTCTCATCACTTGGAGAGAATGACCTTTCCAACGTCGAAGACGTAATAAACAATTCCAATGCCAAACCAATGTAGGTATTTTCAGCTCGAGCAATAAGCTGTACCAGACTCAAGTCGGATCCAGAATAAGATGTAGAACTGATCAATATACCACAATCACTGGTCAACACTGATCAATGACATCATCCTGATGTCCGAAATGACAAGTCCGAAGACTAATAGAATATTGTGACACAGGATGGTCACATCCAAGATTCTTTCCGCAATAACCAACCAATGATGAATGGCATGTCGCTTCACCCTGACCCAAAGGGTGGTCTCACACAGGGTGTCAAATTTCCACAAAAAACTTAGTGGGGCTTCACGGTGTCGCGGCGGTTTCTTGGCCTTGCGTCTCTCTACCATCTTATCTGTGCGTTTTTGGTTCTTTCTTCATCTTCTGTTTTGACCGTTTAGTACCTATCCAAGACTGTCAGTGCCTCACTCCCTCTTTCCTGGGTTCTTTGTTCCCTCTGCTCTTTCCTTTTGTCTTTGTGTGCTCTCTGCTTCCCTCAAGTGTCGTGCCTGGTCTTTCTGGCCGTGACTGATCCTGACGCTCTTCTCTCTCCTGTTTCCCTGTTCCCATTACCACTCCCTCAACAAGTGTTCCAGTGTGATACTTCTGGCCGACTGGTCAGGGGTATCACTCCGCTGGTCCCCCAAAACCGTACTATTTGGCACTGTCTCTGGCCGTAGACTGTCCAGGGGCTTTGCCTTCTGGTTCTACTGCCTCGTTTCCGCTGGCGTAACGCAAGTCTGGCTGGGGGATTTGCGGGTCGTCGCTTTTTGTGTGGTTGTGGTTTTCGTTGGTTTGTTTTAATCGATCTGCTGATTTCAAGAACTTATTCTTACTAGGCAGCAAGCTGAGCAATGTACTTTCAACAAGAGAGAGCCCCGAGGCACTGCAATGAATGTGCAGAGGGAAAAAAGAAAACTGACAGTTGCCACAGCAAAGCCCGGAGTAAGAGGCAGAAGATATGGAAGTATAAACTCCCGTTGATACGGTGAACATGTGCTACGTTTCTGCATGACTTGGTATGGCAACTGGAATTTGGTGACAACAATGTCTTCTTTGTGCACAGCTCTGGATTTGGTGCAGAATGGTGGAATAACATCTGGGATTGATATGTTTTTGGACGTTTTCTAGACTTTGCATGATGCTGCAAAGGTTTTTGGAGCCAACGTTTATGGACAAGAACTTCAATGTTTGTTTGGGAAATACACTTGCAGCATGCTTCGCATTTGCAAGTGAATTTGAGACGTTTTTGGTGCAACTTTGTTTTCCTGGATGTGCATGATGTTTTTGACAACTGGTTTGACTTGTTTTTCAACAACAAACTGAAACCAATTTTTCTGCCAAGCTGCATTTACGTTTTCTGGAAGCTGCATGTCGTTTTACAACAACTTCATGGGCGAGAAGAATGTTTTTGCAATTTTTGAGATGGTTTTGGAACGTTTGAGGTGAATTCAGCACATGTGAATTCACCCCAATGGAAATGGACAACAGTTTGAATGTGAATGGATGAGAATTTATTTTTCGTTTTCCGCTGCCATTGTCAAGACGGCAAAGCTGAAACAAGAGCGACACAACACAGTGCATGGTGCATGACAGACAAACAAGATACTTTGCTTTATTTCCTGTGTGGAAAAGAGTTGAGCGACTAGTGCAGTGAGAGCCGTTGTTTTGGGGTTTTGTGTTTTTGTTTAAACACTCGACGTGGCGGAGGCCGACCCCATTGCGTGCGTTTGCGACTAGTGGTTGTAATTAGTGGTTGTAATTAGGTCTGTTTGAAATTTCGCATGGTAGCGGAGCGGTTGTGCTCCACGCGTAGTGTAATTAGACGCGATGTTGCCAGGAAATAGCCAGGGACAAGAACCAAGTAACCAGACTAGTGCGCTAGGAATGAATTCACTGCACTTAGGCTCAGGATCACTCATCATGAATAGGATGGAAGGTGGAGGAGAACCAGGAGCAGAACGAAACACAGGTGCTGCAGGTAATTCGCCCACAGGTACTGCGATGCAAGCGAACGCGCAACAGGCAGTAGTAGGAATGGGAACAGCAACGCAGACACCAGCTCAGAACTTAGTTGCTGCCGGAAGCTCAGTTGGCAGTGGTGCTCACATTCTCCCTGCACAGAACGTTTTTGGATCTTATGGACCTATGAGAGGTGGATTGATGGACCCTCGAAATTATGGACAGAACCAAGGTTATCTTGGAGGTCAAGGTCATGGATGTGGAAGTTGCAATGCATGTCAAGGGTATCCAGGTCAAGGTTTGTATGGACAAGGTCTGTTTGGACAAGGTCAGTTCGGACAAGGTCAAGGTGGACAAGGTCTGACAGGACAAGGTCTGATGGGACAAGGTCTGCATGGACAGGGGATGCCAGGACAAGGTTGCATGGGAACTGCATGCCAAAATGCCCAAGCTAGCACAGGCAGAAGTCAAGAACCAAATCAGGGGAATGCAAGTTATGGGATGCCATGGATGTCAGGTCAATGCGGAGGTGCTGCATGTCAAGGACAGGTTGGGTCAGGACAGAATGCAGGCATGTGCATGGGACAGGACATTGGCGGAGTAACACCCCAGAATCAAAGACTGCAGGATGTGCTGAGGCTGATGGGAGGTTTGAAACCAATGCAGTTGTTGCAAGTAAGACAAGTTCTAGGTGAACAGGCAAGCCAGGCTAGAAGTGTACCTGAGATGTTTGGACAAAGGACCACAAGTGGATTTCCCCAGAGCATGGATCCAATGCACGTACCAGGATCATCCGGGGAATACGTAGGAGACGTATTTGCTAAGAGTGAGAAATGGCTGGGAACGCCACCAACTCCGGATTGTGCAAAGTGGACCAGCAGAGAAGCAGAAATCCTAGGGTGGCAAGCATACATCTATGATTTAACAGCCTGGGCGATGCAAGCCAGCCTCGAGTTTGGCAGTGAGATCGAGCATGCGTGCAGGTGGCCAGACCCGCTTAATTGGCACCAGCTGAATGTGAATCAGAGAGCACGCAGTCGACGACTGATGGCCATGCTGAGGAGTGCTTTTGCAAGTCACCCAAGAACTTTGACGCTGATCAATGCGTTCAGTGAAGGGATCAATCTATGCAATGCAGATGTTGGTGTGAACACGGAACTGCAGGCTTCAAATGGCTTTGAATTGGTGAGGCAACTAACCCTGGAGTACAGCATCAGGACCCGGAGTGAAGCACTTAGTTTCAGGACAGCCTTAGCTGGGAAATCTTTTGCACTGCATGGTAATGAAACCAGTGCAAGTACCATTGTCACGGACACAATCAGGAAGATAGATTTCGAGATGGCTAGGTATTCTAAGTTGCTGGGAACACTGTCAAGTAGAATTGATGCTGCAGGGTTGCATGTAGCTGAAGCTGATTTGGTAGCTGTGTTGCTAACGAAGCTTACCGGATGCAGTGAGAACGTTTTGTCTGCATCATACTGGAGGTGAATCATATCATGCATTTCGTGCCACAGCCTTGCGTTGGGAACAACAGCAACGTGCGTTTGCTGAATTCCACCCCAAGAAGAACTTGTATCAGGTGAACCAGGTAGAGGTATCTGATGAGTCAACTGCACACTATGACATGTCTGCAAGTGATGGGGATGGGAATTGGAATTTGGACGCTGTAGGCGGTATGAAGTGTGGTACATGTGGCAGTCGAAAACATAGTTCAAATGCATGTGATGTTGATTTGTCAAAACTGAAATGTTTCAAATGCCAGAAATTCGGACACATTTCTGTGAATTGCCCTGAAAGAAAGAAAGGAAAAGGCGACAACAAGCAGGTGATCAAAGGTAAGGGCAAGCAGAAGGGAAAGAAAGGTAAAGGTAAAGGTTTTGGCAAGAAAGGAAAAATGAACGAAGTAGGATACGAAAACGACTATGACGGGACTGACATGTGGTGGCAAGATGATGGATCTTGGTGGGAAGACCAGTCTTGGTTAGAAACGTCACAGGTTTGGAATGGCAATTGGGATGAATCATGGGACGGTGCATGGAATGAGGGACAGGAATACTGGGATGAGTCCTGGAGCTGGCCGGCAACAGATGACCAACAGGCAAGTGCAAGTGCCGGTGCAACTGCTCAGGGAGTACAGTCTCTCGTGCTGAGTCCATTGATTTCCGACGTTTTTGCCAGTTTTGCAACAGGTTTGACAGTTGAAACAGACATTTCAAACGAAACTGAAACCATTTGCAGCCATTTTTCATGTGATGAAACCGTTTTTCATGTTTCAATTTGGGGTTTGCAGTGCTTGGAATCAAATAGACTGTTTTGCAATTGTGAAAATTGCATGATCATCAGTGATGATTTCGGTGCGAACCAAGAATTGTGTCAGCTGAGAAACGTGAGACGGCGTTATTTTTTCACCAGTTTACCACCAGCATGTTTTATTTTTGCCCCTGAATTCTTCGATGGAGGAGAATTCGTTCCTATTTCTGACAGTGAATCTTGCGAAGAACCTGAACTCATTTTTGTTTCTGACAACGATTCTGCATATTCATATGTTGTAGACCAGCCCACAAACCTTGGGGATGAAGTTGACTACAGTGACAGTGAAACGGAAACAGAAACAGACGTGTGCCAGTTGTGGAATTTGGACTTTGGATGGGTGCATGAACAGACCCCTCAAATTGACTCCAGTATACTTTGTGCCGTGTCTGCATCAGGAACCAGTGTTGTGTCAGGATCTCTGCAGGAAACTTCGCATCGTGTCACGACCTTTGAATGCGGTTTGCAAGGTATCGAGGTTGAAGGTGATACTCCAGTTTCTCAGGATCTTGTTTCATCTAACTGTCATCGAGTCGAATTGAAAAGGGTTGGAATCTCAACTTTTTTGAACGTGCAAGACACAGTTTCTCATTCATTTGAACTGCATAGATATTCACCAGTGTTGCATCCACTTTTATCTGAAATTATGATGGGAGACGAAAGCCAGCATTGGTGGTTGCTGGACTCCGGTGCAGCGGCAACAGTCATGGCCACTGCATCACGCGCCACTTACGGTGCATGGGTTGTGAACTCTCAGAATGACCGCTTCAGGGCGGCAAATGGTAGCAAGGTGAACATTGATGGATCTACCACTGTTTCGGTTTGGGTAGGATTTAAGAAAAAGAATGACAATTTGGGAAGATTCCCAGTGTATCGTCAAGCTAAGCTGAAATGCCTTGTTGGCGGAATTAGCCATAACATCATTTCAACAAACACCCTTTGTGATTGCGGTTGGGAATTCAACCAGAATTCACAAGGCACTGAGGTTACTCACTCTGCAACAGGTTTGCGGTTAGATGGTGTGTGTAACTTTGGGGGATGTCCATGGGTTAAACTTGACCCTGCATGGATGTACCAGGATTCTGAATCCACTGCACAACAGGGTGAATTTGTGATGTCAGAAGGTATGAATGCAGTGCACGACGGTGCAAGCTTGAATCCTTTAAGCCGTGCAGCGGAAGCTGCATTGGAAACTCACCGAATGCAAGGGCATGTGCCCTACGATCCACGTTGTACCATTTGTGCAAGAGGCAAGTCGACATTCCAACATCGTCGACGTCGAGAAGGTACTCTTGAAACGGAAGTGCAAGCTGATTTTGGGTTTTTGACCACCAGAGGTGAAATGGTTGACGATGAAGCTGAAGGGACAATTAAGGTGCTAGTTCTGACTGAGCTCTCAACAAATTGCGTTGGGTATGTCATTGTAGGACAGGAGACTCGAACGGTGAAGAATCAGATATGCAAGTGGCTGGATCATTTCGGCCTTGCTTCTTCGACCTCTTCCGTTGTCCTGCATACTGATGCCGAACGTGCTGTTTCAGAATTAGTTGGTACCAGCTCTGAAAAATACACTTTCCTTGTTAGACGTGCACGACCTCAACAACACCAAAGCAATGGAGGTGCTGAACGAGCTGTTCGACGACTTAAAGAATCTCTTGCAGTGTTGCGTGCCGAGATGAACCAAGGAGGTGCTGATGTTTGCTTCACTGAACGTGGCCTGCATGACGTTGTGACGTACATTGCATTGAGCCACAACCATTTCTCAAAGGCTCATGGGACTGATTTTTCACCATTGGAGTACTCTACACAGCGGAAGTTGTCTCGACCTTCCTTTGCAATGTTCGGACAAAGTGTCCTTGCTGAGTTGCCTAGTAGCATGCGAGCCCAATCACCCAATGAAACTCGAAGCATTGAAGCTTCGTTTGTGCACTCAGGCTTGGATACTGGACCGATAGTGCAAGGTGCAATCAGAATTGACGGAGAATTAGTTCTGAAGCGCTTTGTTGCAAGGAACGTCAAGCCAATCACTCCAATTGCGTGGAACCAGGTCATTGGCGATCAACTGTTTTGTGAGATTGAAGGTGGTGGACACGCTCAAGAAGTTCTTCCTGCACGTCCAGGTGTGCATGTCGAACCAGCTGCGCCCAATGTGGAGAGACCCAGATTGCCTGATGCTGAGATCAACCAACCTATGCATGATGATGTTGTTGAATATCCTGATGGTGCGCCAGGTGATTTGGTCAGAGAGATGAAAGAACCCGACACGAGCTATCGAGCTCCAATCCAACGAAAGAGACCGGTGGAGTCCGCTCCATCGCAACCCCGAAAGCCAGGTGAGCTAAAGATTGCCCGACAAGAACCAATTCGTGCATCTACTGCTGATGGACCTGCACTTCCGAAAGCCTCTCCAACTGTTTCCCCAAAGTCTCCGTCTCCGTCACCAGATGTTGTAAGACATGATGTGCGTGTGTTTCCAAAGACACCCAGGTGTCCTGCATGTGATTCTGGTATGGATGTCCCAGGAATTAGGCATAATGCTGAATGTAAGAGAAAACGAGCTGCATTTGAGGCGAGTGAAGCTCCCAGTGCAACTCCTGTTGTTGTGCCTAATGTTGCAAGACCGAGACTTGAGGTTCAAGATATGGAGGTTGAGACCGAGACAAGCCCGGCTCCGGTCGGCGCAGGTTCAGATCAGGTTAGACCATCCATGGACGTTGAAGGTTCAGGCATGAAGAGAGAAGCAGAACAATCCGTGCAAGATCTTGAAGATGAGATGGCCGCAGAGCACGCCTCTGGGACTCAGATTCCAATGACTTTGGATCTTTTTGTCATGGATGATGCGTGTCATGCTTTAGGACCAGTTGCATGGAGTTTGGAACAAGGACCTGAAAATGCACGAGCCACAGCTCCAGAATTGTTTGATGCTGAACTGAATTCGATCAAGTTTGCACAAGGCAAGGACCATACATGTGTGAAGGTGAAACTTGGTGGATCTGAAGTGCTTTTGTGGAAACCTGACGAAGTAATCGATGATAGTTCACTCATGCAATTAGATGTGGATCTTGGTTTTGAAGGAATGAAAGAAGAAATTGGGAATTTGGAGAAATGTGGTGCTGGAAAGGTCATAGGACAGGCTGAAGTTGATGCGTTGAAGAAGAAACACCCACTCATGCGTGTCATACCGAGTAGATGGGTTTCAGCATACAAAAGTGAGACACGGGTTCGTGTTAGGATTGTAGCAAAGGATTTGAACAAAGGAATTAGTGCACGAAAGCTGGGGATCTCGAGCCCAACACCGAGCATTGAGGGACTGCATTTTGTCCTAACTCTTGCTGCACAGCGGGCTCTTCGACTCAAAGGTCTTGACGTTTCCCATGCATTCATGCATTCTCCACTCCCTCACGGCCTCGTGATCGTGCTGAAGCTTCCTCTCTCAGTCTCTATGCCTGATGGATCACAAGCCTACTTGTTGCTCTACAAAGCCTTGAACGGTCTGAGAGATGCGTCTTTGCATTGGCTTAATTTGCTAAGTGACAGCATTCGTGGTGTTGGCCTTACTTCGGACGAAGTGGAACCATGCATTTACCAAGGTGTTGTCAATGGTGAAACTGCCTTGCTTGTTGCATATGTGGATGATCTACTGCTATGTTGTCAATCTGAGAAAGCTGAGAAGATTGTGGAGAAGGCGATTGGCAAAGCCGTGCCCCTGAAGGAGACCGGAATCATCCTTCCTGCACGCCATGGTGGTGGACACCTAATTTTTATTGGCCGGCATGTGCATCGAGGACTTGAAGATGACTCCTTGACCATTGGTGTGGATCCGAAGTTCCTGGACACGACGTTCACGGAATTCAACATCACAAAAGGTTCGACTTCAGTGCCGGATGTTGCTGGGATCTTGGACAAGGCCATGGGCGACAAGAATTTGATGCAAGAACTATCTCCCTCTGCATACTCACGTTTCCGACGTGCTTTGGGCAAACTATTGTGGATGGCTCAATCAAGACACGATCTCAAGCTCTACCTAAGCCTCATTGGAAGTCAGCAAGCCAAACCGAATCAAGGCACGGAAGCTGCAATTCGTGCATTGCTTAGATTTCTGTTTGAGGATGTAGGAACTTGTTTGAGATTACCCTCTCCTGAATATGAGAATTTAATGATTGGCCCTGCAAGACATTCAATCCTGCATTCATTCTCTGATGCATCATTTGCTCCATACAGATTCAACGGTAGAAAAGGTATCTCAGGTGGAGTTGTGTTTTGTGAAGGTGCATTGGTTAGGTCATTGGCTCGTCAACAACAGTCAGTTTCCTTGTCATCATGTGAAGCAGAATTGTATGCATTGCAGATGGTTGCCCAAGAATCGGTTGCTTTCAGTAATTTTTGTCACCGTGTGTATATCGGAATTGGAGAGATGAGAGAAAGAGATGTTCCTCAAATCCTGCTGGAATCTGACAGCTCTTCAGCGTTGCAGCTGTTAGTAGGACAGGACATTCCCAAAAGGAGTCGGCATGTTGAGATTAGAATGGCCTGGATGAAAGCTAAAATTAGTTCCAACGAACTGCTGGTTGAACACCGAGCTGGAACTGACAATGTGGCAGATCTTTTTACCAAGTGTTTGGGGACCAAGGATTTTCTCAGGCATCGAACGAGCTTAGGATTCGAAGTGCCAGAGGTACCTGCAAAAGACCTGCAAAGAATTAGGGATGTCATGCTGTTTAACAACCGTGTGGACCAGAAACAAGACATCGCCTTTGTTGAAGTGTGTTGCGGGACGAATTCAGCACTTAGGGAAGCCTGCAAGGTAGCCAGAATGCCCTACATCGGTACTGTCAAACGAATGGAAACTGCTGATATGTTTCAGAAAGTGAAAGAATTCGCTGAGGTACAACAACAGCTAGGGTATAGATGGGTGCATGTGCATGCTTCCACACCGTGCAGTTCAGGATCGCCCCTCAAGAATTTTTCAGCCCAAGTAGAATCTGAGGCTGACAGGTCATGGAAAGGTATCATGGACAACGTTTCTAAGTATTTGTTGCTAGGGAATTCACGGTCATTTGAGTTGCCACGAAACAACAACATTTGGAAACGAGACGAAACGAAACGCGTATTGAAACAGTGTGGTTTGCAATTTGATGCTGAAGTGTTTTTATGCCAGACTGGAATGCAAGCGCCAAACGGCTTGCCAGTAGGAAAGGTTTTGATCTTTTGTAGTGCTTCAGCCGGTTTCTGCAACTTACTTACGAAGAAGTTTGGTTGGTGCGAGTGCGACAAGCATGCTGGGATGTATGACGTGAATTGGAACCAGACAGGTGTTTACAACAGAGAACTTGCCAAGGCCATTTTGGCCGCAGTACGTGCAGGTAGGAAGGATCCCTGAAGGTGTGCTGTCTGCACAGAGCATGAAAGACCAAAATGGAAAGTTTTTTTTTGACCTGCATGTGCATGAGTTTCCATAGGAAAATTGTGTGGCAGGTGGAACTGATTTTTGCACGTCTCCGGACGCCGCCAGTTTAATTTGAAAGGGGGATGTGCGACTTTATTTCATTTTTTTTGGCATGGAGAAACCAGTGTTTTGTTTTTGCATGTCTTATTTGAAACCAAATACAAACCAAACGAAACGAAACCCACAGTTGATGTCCAGATACAGTCATGTGAAGCACTGCAGTCATGTGGAACACAGATTTTTGTTTTTCTCGCGAAACACTGGCGAACGCGAAACACCTTTTGATGAAACACTGCAGTGATGTGAAGCACAGTTCACTTGATGTCAACTTGTGCATGTCAGTTGAGTTTGTTTTGAGTTTTGCATGTCTGTGGACACATTTGGACAGGGTTGGACTACAGTTTTTTTGATGTTTTGCAATGTTTTGGATGAAAGGCACGTCAGTCGGGATGCAACAACCTGCATGCTACTAAGGATGTCAGGTATATGACACAACTCACACGCCCAATTCAACATTTGCGGAGTTTAGGACCCTCAAAACGGCTAAACTGCGGTACTCGACTCTGGGTGCGTGTGTGTGTTGAAACAGCTTTCAATTAGGAATTAGATCGACTGACGCAATGGCTCGAAAGTACGGGCAACAGCACTGGCCGCCAGCTGAAGCAGGCCCCTACGGGCACTCTGGATCGAATTCGATGAATTCACAGCAACTCCCATACGATCCCAATGATCCAGTTCTTGGGACGGATATGACACAGGGAGAATGGGACCAACTACGTGCACTCATGCGCAAAGCTGAGGAAGGTGGGAAGATGAATGAACTTTTGACTGTCCACAAGAAGGAGGTCAAAAATGCTCCCATGAACAGAACCTACCCACCGGATGACGACTGGCAAGAGTGTAATGAAGGTCACCCAGCTGACAAGATTTCATCTATGAATTCGAATGCTGGTAAAGCGCCTCCAGGTGCTCTATGGCCAGATGATCCAGCGTGGAAGGTACCACCGGCATCTCCACCGAAGAATTTACAGCAAGGGGCAAGCTCTGGGTTTCGTGATGCACGTGAATACCACAAGAAGTGGCAGGACCGCCCCTACGATCCCAATGACGACCCCTGGATTGAAGATGTGGAGAAGGATGACAAGCCGAAGGATAAGCCTGTGATTCAAATTTATGGGAACGTTGTGCAAAAGAATGCGGACCTTGCGGAGGCAAAGGCTGCTGCTGCCGCCATTGCAGCCATTGCAAATCAATACTGCCATCCGGATGAAGGAGGTTCAGCGGGTTTCCCAAAATTCAATGCACAGGTGCCTATCCCTCCTCCGGCCAAAGCTGATCCACCAGTACTCCCTGCCGCAGCTCTTGGAAGTGAACAGTCATACAATGAACAGAAGGGCAAAGGCAAGGGATTCGAGAAGGGTGGAAAAGGAGAATTCGGCAAAGGTGGTCAAAGCGACAAGGGCAAGGGCAAAGAATTCGAGAAAGGTGAAAAGGGTGAGAAAGGAAAAGAAGGAAAGGGAAAGGAATCACAGTTTCCCAAGGCCACAAGCCATTCTACAAAGTGTGCACGCATCTCGGAAGAACCACCGGAAGTGGTTGAACCGAATTCAAACAAGATGCCAGATGGTGCAATGACGGACGGCTCCAAGCGTCGTCATGAGGCTGTGATGTCCGCCTCTGACAGTGAAGATGGCATTGGCAGCTACTCCTTCATCTCCGATACAGGGGACTCACCACCGCTCTTTCCGAGCTTTCCCACTGGATTGCCAGGCACTCACAAATGGGCAGACAACTGGCAAGATGCTGATGTTAATTACGAAGAGGTGGATTTCTCAATTCCAAAGCCTGCATGGATCAAGGACACATATCACTGGTCTTGCACGCTATTGAAGATGGGAAAATTCGCTGCATCGCCAATTACATATCATGCCTTTGTTGTCAAGGTCTTCAACAAGAGTGCAGATGAATGTCGCTACGCCAAGAAGATGATCGGACAATTCAGGAAGAAGTTAACTTCCACACCAAGGACACAGGGTCCTGATTTCTGTGCATTTCTTATGCACTGCCGAGTTGACGCATTCCTGAATGCTGGCTACGTGTACCAGCGTGAGTTCGAGTAGCGCTGAATGCTGGAAGTCTTTGAGACATTGCATGCCCAAGCCTATGGTTTCTTTTTTGTGCAATGTGCCTGGAATTCACTGGTATGGATGTTCTGTGCAGAATCTATGGAACTTCTTTTATGATGGACCGGACTGCATGGAATCCGTTGCAAGGTGATTTCAACTTGGCACTTTGAGTTCAACTTTTCTGCATCAATGAGTATGCGGACACAGACAACAGTGATGACACAGGAATAATTAACGTACACAGGTATTTTTGATACATCTGGAACTGCTGGGAAGAGATGACTTCGTGTGCGGATCCTCACAATGGTTTTCAGATGAGATGGATACATATTTTTGCATTGTGTTGCATGTCGTGAACTTTCTTGGCTGTACTGCATGGAAATCGTAGCAAAAGGGGGTATGGAAGTATAAACTCCCGTTGATACGGTGAACATGTGCTACGTTTCTGCATGACTTGGTATGGCAACTGGAATTTGGTGACAACAATGTCTTCTTTGTGCACAGCTCTGGATTTGGTGCAGAATGGTGGAATAACATCTGGGATTGATATGTTTTTGGACGTTTTCTGGACTTTGCATGATGCTGCAAAGGTTTTTGGAGCCAACGTTTATGGACAAGAACTTCAATGTTTGTTTGCGAAATACACTTGCTGCATGCTTCGCATTTGCAAGTGAATTTGAGACGTTTTTGGTGCAACTTCGTTTTCCTGGATGTGCATGATGTTTTTGACAACTGGTTTGACTCGTTTTTCAACAACAAACTGAAACCAATTTTTCTGCCAAGCTGCATTTACGTTTTCTGGAAGCTGCATGTCGTTTTACAACAACTTCATGGACGAGAAGAATGTTTTTGGAATTTTTGAGATGGTTTTGGAACGTTTGAGGTGAATTCAGCACATGTGAATTCACCCCAATGGACATGGACAACAGTTTGAATGTGAATGGATGAGAATTTATTTTTCGTTTTCCGCTGCCATTGTCAAGACGGCAAAGCTGAAACAAGAGCGACACAACACAGTGCATGGTGCATGACAGACAAACAAGATACTTCGCTTTGTTTCCTGTGTGGAAAAGAGTTGAGCGACTAGTGCAGTGAGAGCCGTTGTTTTTGGGGTTTTGTGTTTTTGTTTAAACACTCGACGTGGCGGAGGCCGACCCCATTGCGTGCGTTTGCGACTAGTGGTTGTAATTAGGTCTGTTTGAAATTTCGCAGAAGGCCAACCAGCCAACACGACGTTTGACGAGGGGAATCTGACTGCCCTGCCAAAAAAAAAACGAGCTGAGGTGGAAGGGTTCTCACGAAGCTGGACGGGAAAATCACGCCAATATGAACCGGCAGGCCGCATCATTGGTACCAAATGTCAAAGTCAAAAAAGTCAAGGCTCAGCCAAGGATGGCACTGTCAGAGGACTCGACGAGCCGTCGGAGGACGGTCCGCGCGTTCTCACATTGCAGGGCAGACAAAGCTGGAAGGAAAAGTTGTTCGGCCCCATCACGCAGGCATCCCAAGTCCGAGAAGCCTGCAAAGCGCCCAGTTTTCGGAAGGTGGCAACAGCGGTCGGGCCCACCCGCCAAATCGCCATGCAATAGTACCTCAATAGATCTTTTTCACCCATTAACTGGTTACTGTCACGTCACTGCTTGGTGTTTGTGTTTGTTTGCTTTTTGTGTGTGTTGTTTTTTGTTTTTGTTTTTGGTGTTGTTGTTGCTTTTGTTTCTTTGTGCTTCGTTTCTTGTTTTCTGATGAACGTGACAGTGCTTTGAAACATGTTGAACGACCTGGCGGAAGCCATACGGCGTAGGACGGAAAAAAAGCCAAATCGCCATGCAATAGTGTACAGCCAATCCCCTTTGTTGTCAGCGATCACATGTGAGAAGCGTGTTTCACATGTCGTAGCAACCAATTCGTCATCTTTTTGTGAGTTACGACACAGTGGCTTTTCAGCACTGTGTCTATGGCAAATCCTGGTTGTGGTTGTTCTTGTTGGACCCTGTCCCGTTCGCCTTTTGCTTTGTTTCTCTGCAGGATGGCGAAGCGCATCTGGCTGGGGGATCTGCGTTTCGCCCTTTGCGGTTCGTGTTTGTTTTTGTTTTGAGATGATTACAAGCTATCAACTCTCGCCTCAACAGATCTGTTTCACCCATAAACTGGAACCTGTCACGTCACGGCTTTGTGGCCTTGTGGTTGCTTTCTTTTGTGTGTTTTTGTTTGCTTCTGGTTCTTTGTTTTTCGGTTTTTGTTCTCTGTTTTGTTCTCTGGAACGTGACGAAGCCTTTGGACTATGTATCGGTCCTCTTCCAGTTTACTTTTGCGGCCACTACAGCATCGGCTCCTGCGTAAATTCAATAATTAATCTCATTTGCAACAGGCTTGGATAGCTGTTGAACGACCTGGCGGAAGCCACATGGCGTTGGACGGAAAAAAAAGGTTCGTGTTTGTTTTTGTTTGTTTTTGTTGTGATTTGCCTACCTACATGACCACAGGTGTGAATGTAAATTTTATTTTAACCTGCTTCTTCTGATATAAGGACCGAGCCTCAGAGCGTTATCGGCCACACGGGAGGAAAAAAAAACTGCATCGCAAATCGCCACATTGGAGCTGGGGAACGGAGACAGCTGATACCACATGTGCGCTTTCAGGTTCCATTTCTGGGGGCCGGAAAGTCAATTGAAATCAGGCTTCACATGTCCGGGTCTCCTGTGCAGTTCGATCGCCAAACTGACCTGTGAATGCAATGCTGCTCTGTTTGACATTTGCGGTGAACCCATTTGTTTGACGTGCGTATCAAATGCGGTGAGCACGAGTAAAGAGTGACACGAGCTGATGTAAGAATGAGGGAGCCAATCCTGAATGGATCCTTTTTTCTTTCTCGTCTCTTGGCTTTTCGCCAGGTCGATCAACACGCTATTATGAAATGAACCTAGCAGGATCAGACAGCGTATAATCGTATCAGTGCTGCGGCTCTTCGCAACAAACAAGGATGGCTCGTGCGCGTCCGCTTGCGCATCCACTGTGTTCGACTTCTCATAGCAGCTTACTGAACGGAATTTTCGTCACTTGGCTCAACAAGAGGTCTAGCTACCAGGCTGCAGAAACTTGTGTTTTTCCCGTCCAACGCCTCATAGCTCTCGCCAGGTCGTTCATCATGCCTGTACGCCAGTTGCAAATTGACAAATTCGATTAATTAATGCAAAAAAGCTCTAGAAATTTGGTTTTGATTGTGAACTATTTGATTTTTTTCTGTCAATTGCCTCTGAGCTTTCGCCAGGTCGATCAAGACGCTCTTGCCATCACAGAAATGAATTCAACCATCTTGAAAGAACAAACCAAACAAAATTTCCAAATCCAACCAAAACACAACCAAAAGAGCAAACCAAACAGAAAAACCACAAGCGGCACGATAAAGGTTGACCCGGCCAAGCACTGTTGGGAGAAATGACTTGTGCATCATCAGGTCAAGAACAAGGCACATCACAAATTGCCTACAACATGTGAGACAGAGCCACAACACTGTGCGGCTATCAGTTTGTACTGTGGGACACTGAGGCGAGAATTAACGGACTTGTGGCAGCTGATCTAAACACACTAGTCTATGGAAATTTGGCACTCTGTGGGAACACACTGTGGTTAAGGGTGAAGCGTCATGTTATTCATCATCGTGGACAGTTTTATGCACGGAGGATTTGTAGACAACTTCTTGCTGAAGAGATCTGTGCAGTGGACCTACAGTTTCCGCTTTGTCCTCGTGCCATTACGTTTTTGCGTCCGAAGCCTGGCCTCGGGCAGCGCCTCGAATGCCAACAAACCTGCTTCATCATCCCCTAAATTGACATGATTTCTGTTGGGACCTCTCTTGTTCGAAGCTGTTATTGCCAACTCGGTGTTGGTTTGATGCGTTTCTATCATTGGAACAGCGCAGCTGAAGAAGGTGCTTGGATGGGCTGAAAACCGGACCTCCAAGAAGGCACCGGATTCAATCTGTGGAGGGTCCAGTTTTGGATCCCCGTGCAAAGGAAACGTATTTAAAAAGGGGTCAGAAAGTGGACCCCGTTGAAATCAAGAGTGGTTCTCGAGGTCCAGTTTGGCTCCTTCATTGTGGCAAATCTTTTGAAGCGTTGATTTCACGTTGAAGCTGATTTGGCCAGCAACAGCTGCGAGTGGAAGCTTGAACTGGGGAGGTCCATTTTTGCGCGCCTGCTTTTTCTTATTTTGAGGACCAAAAAAGGGTCCCTTCTTTGTCATATTGTTTTGCTTCAATTTTCATAGGCTTGAGGCTGTCGAGGCCTCGAAGCTTGCTTTGACGTGTTTTGTTCTAATTTCCATAGTCTTGCAACACTGGAGTTCGAGACTTGCATTGAAGTCTGCCTTCAACTTTGTTTCATCTTATAAACTTTTTGTTTTGCTGCAATTTCCATCAACTTGAAGCCTCGAGGCTTGCCTTGAGGCCATCCCTCTGCGCCAGCTGCGGCCTAAAATTCTAGCAAGATAGCACAGTTGCCTACTGCAAGTTCAACCTTGCTGGGACTTCAACAATATTATTATATGGTTTCTTTCGAATCCCCGTAAGCCTCGCTTTATCCTTGTGCCAATACGTTTTGCGTCCGAGGCGTGGCCTCGGCCAGGCCTCGGCCAGGCCTCGCCGAGCCTCGAAGCGCCTCGATTACAGGCTTTGGAAACACGGGACCTCTTTCATCAACAGAACGGAAAGGGAAAGATTGTCATGACCATGACCAAGATTGTCATTTTTGGTACCTGAAATTGACATGATTTCTGGAGACGGAGTTGGGGCCTCCCTTGTACCTCGGAGAGACCTTGACGTGGGCTGCCGTACAGCTTCTTATTTGCCCTCTCTGGGATCTGTGACAACACTGATCTCTTCAGCTATGCAAGGTTTTTTGATTTGTTGGTGACTGGCAGTCCGGCTCTGCCCAGGTCACCCATTTCATCAAGGCTACTTTGCTGTTTCCCGTTCTTAGGGACGGCCAGCAGACATATGAGATTCGCAGAGGAGAGGTTTGGACAACTCACGTGAGAGGACTCTGAGAGAATTAGGCGATCTCGTCGAGTAGTGGTATAATGCCCGTCTCAGGCCCGTGCATAGACAGCTAGCCGCGGATCGATTCCCCCCGGGTACGGGGCCGCGATCGTGACGTGGTATATGAGTAATCAGAGGACTCTGAGAGGACGCTTCCGCAGTGTACAGGGTTTCGAATTGTTTCGCAACTATAACTGCAATTTGAATATTTTTCTGTCTCACTGTCTGCTTAGTCACTGATGGATGTACACAATTAGTTTCAGTTCTGCATGTTTCTGTGACACGGTGGGAAACTGCCTTTGTATCCTTTGGCAAATCGTGTGTGTTTTTGGTTTTGTGTTGGGCCCTCGTTTTCTTTTATTGTTTCGCTGTTGCTTCCTGTGGCGAAACGCAAATCTGGGTGGGGGATTTGCGGGTCGTCTGTCGTTTTTCGCCGGTTTCTTGTTCTGGTGATGTGTTGATTTGCCAATGTATAGTATGGAAGACCACTGCGTTTCATGCTGAGTTTTCAATTAGTTTGACCTGTTTATACCAATTTCAGGACCGAGCCTTAGAGCGACATGAGGAAAACAAAATGACTTTTACGGATGCTGTTGAAACAATGATTACCTTGCCACCGTGTTTCATTTTGCACATACAGTATCAGGACTTCCGACAATTTGCAGAGGATGCACCTATTTTTCTTACGGATGGCTGGCCCCCTGCAAGCCTCGCCCCGAGTTGGCATCCTCTGTTGGTGCGAAGACACCAGCGTTGGCCTCACGAGGAGCGGCCAGCTTGCATTCTCCAGGATCACAGCGAGCGAATCTTTCTGGTCGCGCTCAGGCACCCCAATGCACAGTTACAACCTGGAGCTTGGCGGTTCATTTTCCCTATGAGGGGGCCCCTGGGGGGGCTTCTCCGATTTTCGTTGTCACTGCGAGATTACCCATTGCATGGTCTTCACGCTTCCTGGCGAGGGTAGGATTTGCGCTGAAGAAGCACATCTGAGCCGACTCTGAGCGGACTCTGAGCGTCGGGC
>CAMXCT020000220.1:52425-179925 GCA_947184155.2 Cladocopium goreaui | reverse complement strand
TCCTTTCTCAATGGATTATCCCTGCTGTCAAGGCGCTAGTAACTGTAGCGTATTTGGGGCACTGTGTGTGCTTGCTACTTAGCTGCTACTTGCTCTGGGATCTCTGGGCCATTTCAGGTTGATCATCACTGGTGACAAACGTCAAGCTGCCACGATACCAAACTCGGTTGTGCCTGGCAGAGAACAGCAGTGCCAGGTGGTGCCCTCTGTTTGTGGACGCCCGGGGCAGCTACGAAGAGTGTTGAGAGGCAGGGCACCAGGGCACCAGGGCGCCAGATCACCAGTGACCAGCTGAACACTGCGGCTGCGGCTGCACTTGGTGGCCCAGGATGGTGCCACAAAAGGAGGCTGTGATCTCTTTAGCAGCGACCAACTCAGATCTTTCAGGTTCTTAAAATGGGGGACCAACAAGTTATCGTCCAAGGTATGATAGTCATTCTTAATATTTCTTAATGGGGAAGCCAATGTTCTTGAAGACCATGTTTTCAAGAAACACACCTTTGAGCAAGGCTCACAATTCGTAGTGGTTGTATGGGCTTAAATGGGGACTACTATGATCCAATATAGGAATCGCCACCGACCAGCCAGTTCATGTGATTTGTTTGTTTGCCTAGTTGCAGATTGTCAAGGCATCAGCTTGCAGCACGCGTCTGGCGGTGGGCTACCACTCCGGCACTGTTGCACTAGTGAGTCTGGAGGCATGAGTTCTGCACTGTCGACTTGTCAAGTGCTCTGCTTTGGCTTCAAATATCTTCAAATTGTTTGTCCATGATCATCATGATGGCACTTGGGAGAAAAATGCTGAGTGTCCGAACCACTGACCTCCATTGTCAGAGCCACCGGTTTTACTGCTTCCGCTTGCGAGCAGCAGTGCTACGGGCTCAGAGTGAATCGAACGCAACAAACTATAAGATGTTATCACAAACCGTTTATAGATTTGCTGTCACCAAAAACTGTCTTCACTTGGACAGCTCTGGTATGCTCTGGTAAGGCAGGCGCTTTCTTGGTTGCCCAGTAGCAATGGGCTGGTCACGGTTACCCACCCAGCCTGACAGCTGCACCTCACACATTTGGCTTTATGCGGACATAAGTGACGTCCTCCAGAACACTTTGAGGCCTGCCAAGATCAGTCAGTGCAACTCTGGAGGCGAAAGAACTGCAGTGCCGGATGAAATCATGACGACTGCAGAACTGCATGGCTTGTTTGTTTTTCTTGCTTTGAAAGGCTCCAATCTAATGCTGCAGAAGAGGACAGCTTCTTAAACATCTTGCACCATGATGACTCTGTCTGGTTCTCACAAGGCAGGTTGAACATAGCTTCATCATAGGCGCAGGTGTTGGCCTGTTCATGACTTTGCAAATAATTTTGATGCATAATTGACATCAGCAAAGAGCAAGACTGTGGGACCAGTCCAGTTGAACATTCTCTCCGTGTTTGATTCAATTCAATTCAATCTATAACTATAGATACTATAGGTATGAGCTGTACAAGCCCGCAATCTCATCACTTTCTATGTTTTTGATTTCTATTCAGGAAGCTATTGCGGAGTGCCAGATTGCACCAGTGCGCAGGGAGATTTGTCGGTAGACGTCAAGACGGGACAGAAATTGGACGCCACACGTCAGGTGGATTTGACTTCGGTACAATGTATGCAGCTGTCTGCGGAGTCTACGGCTGTTTCCAGCAACGGTTGTTGTACTTGTGAGTTTGTAGTAGTTTCTAGAGGTCTCTGCAGTCTCCAACTCGCTGCACCGGCGACTGGATGTTTTTGAGTAGGCTGCCGGGTCGCGGGATGAAAGTGTGGGCCCCAGTGGGTGCTGAAGGCTCAGTTAGTCGTAGAACTGAAAAAACACCTTTGTTTCAACGTGGATTCCACAATTTTACCATATTTTACCTGCATATTACCGTAATTTTACCTGCATTATCTCATCATCTTCCCCATTATATACATATAAATGGGGCTCGCCGGAGGGCTCGCCGCTATTCATCGGCCATTTCGGGGAATATCCGATAAGACACACCGATTTGAATCATATCGTCTCATCGTCGTCTTCAAACTGGTTTCAGAGTTTCCTCTGGATTCTCAAAGAATGTCTAGAAGTAGTAGCACACTCTCCAGTTTCACATAGCATCAAACATATCTTCAACATTTGAATCATGCTTCCTAAGATTTCCTAAGGCAAGAGCTGGACATCGGTCTGTGCCCTTTCTGATGCCCTGGTTCTCTTCAGCGGGCGCCTTCTGGCTCGCTTCCAAAAAATGTGGGTGTGGGTTTGGAGTTTGGAGTGTTCCTGAAGCCAGACTGGGACAGTTGTTGCCTTGCAAAGAAGACATAATAAGGGTAACTTTGCACATGATCACTCAAGACACCGGTGCTGCTTTGGGCACATTCAATGCCATTTTATGTCATATTTGCAGCTGCACATTATGAATGAATACATAAATAAATATATATATATATATTCATATATTGAAACAATGATGCTACCACGCGTCAAAATTCCATGGATTTCCCAAAACCTAGAATGATATATATACAAATATATGTCACTGTAGAATTTAAGGTTCAGTTATCAACCTGAGCCTCCGTCACCTTTGCTGCATTGAAGATCTGAAACTCTTTGCCAGGTCCCGCGGCGAGTTGTTCTGCTGGGAGGTCACGATGCCGTGATGCCATGCCGTTCCAAGCAGCCAACTTTTCTACACCTAGGGACCTAAGGGACCTAAGGGACCTAAGGGATTTAAGGGACCTAATACCATCTACCAGAAATCTGGAACCTGCCTTCATGCTGCTTCATGCTGCTTCATAGCCTTCATACCTGTCCACAAGTTACAGGAATCTCGACAGAAACCGAGTCGAGCAGCCAGTAGCTCAGGCCCATGGCACATGGCGTGAGAAGTGACTTCAATATCTTCAATGAGGCGCCTATTCACACAAGACCCATCTTTGGTATGAAGGCGGTGGGCAGTGACCACGTCTGGACCTGAGCGTTACTGGAATTGATTGGTTCCAGAAGCTTGCTCAGGCTTTTTGTATGATCCCCTTAAGTTCGATGGTTTACATTGACCAAATGGGTTGCTTGGGTTGGTAAGGGTGGGTTTCTAAAGGGTCTTCCGACCTGTGAGGTGCTAACTACTGGCATGGACCGCTTCATCGTCCTCTGGAGCAATGGGGGATTTGCTGCTTTAGTGCTAGTGCAACAATAACGTGTCTGTGTGTGTGTGTGTGCGCGGGGGATGCAGTTCTAGGAGTAATTGCTCGGCACGGATGCTCCGTTTGCCCAAAGCAGAGTTGCTTTTATTCTTGCAAGAGTGGCTGAAACAGTGTGATTTTTTTTACAGAATTCTTTGCTCACGATGGCAATGTTGTTCCGCATGCCTGAAAACAAAGTTTCAGGATGTTGCAGGGAAAATTGCTCCGAGAATTCCATGTGAAAACTTATCCTTGCATCGAGTCTCTGTGCGAACAGGGCGTGAGGGTGATTGCTCCCACTGCGGCTGAAGATAATCCCCACATTTTAACGTCACGGGTCAGAACGTCCAGGAGTGTGGCATCGGGCTCCCCGCCACAGATGTGTTCCTGCCTTGTTCATCAAATCAAGTTTGTCTTGTACATGTGCAAGCTGGTGGAAAGAAAGTCAATGAGCAGTGCTGGGCCACTGCGCTTGCGCGAGGGTAGATATGATGGAATCCCAGTTGTAAGGCAATCCAGATGCTAAGAGTCAGACAAGGGTTTGGCCAAATGGTGAGTTTCAACATCCTTTTGCTTGCGAAGGCAACATGCTTTTTGTTGAATTGTTCTAGATATTTCTTCAGGAGATTCACAACTCACCGAGAATAACTAGAAGATGTTTGACCATAGTAAGCTATATAGAATAATTAGAAGGTATATCGAAGCTATAGCAGTTTTGTTTTCCTCTGGAAACTCACCGCCAGGAAGTGGAGATTCTGCAGCCTGGGAGGTCACGTGACCGCCCTTCGCGTGGATGCCAACATTGCGTGCATAGGCAGAACGAAGTCGTCCATTTTAGGTGGTTCAGAGTTAGAAAGTCTTGGAAAAACTTTGGATAATAGTGATTATATGGAGATATAGTTGATATAGTGGGGATTGAACCATCAAAAATGGAAACATTCATAGTTGGTTTATAGTTTTGGAACATGTTTTGGTGCAGCGCGCAGGCTGTGGTGACAACAGCCTTCGCGTCATGGACTTGATGCACCGGGAGCACCGCCAAGCACTCAGCTGGTCCTTGTTGAGTGGGTTGCTACGGTATTTGGTAAAGCCAATATTGGACCTCAACATACCTCAACTATTGAGATGGTTTATCAACTTTATTATTGGGTTTAGCAAAAACCACATTACCTCAGCCCCGGATGGGGCTGTGCCACTGCACATGAGGTCAACACTGTTGGGTAGCATTGACCTCAGGATGACACACCCGGTTGCATGTGGTGCAGAAGCCATGCTGTTCTAAGGCCTGGAAAGGGCTTCGTACCGCTGTGACCAGCCTGGCTCCAGCTGGCACGGGAGTTTGGGGGTGTGGCAACTCAGGGGTCCCTGATGTCGGATTTCCATGGATTTCCAGAGAAGGCAAAAGTTCCAAGCATCATCTATCGTTATCAGTGTTGTTATAGGTTTGATGTGAGCTTAGAAGTCTTTCAATGAAAGAAGAAAGGCTTGAACAGGAATCTTTGAAAAAAAGTGCTCTAGTGCTTTGGCATTGTGGAGTGGATGACAATATCAATTGAGGTATGCCATACATGCCCATTATGTCATTCAGGTATGGTCTGCAGGATGGAAGCTTCGGCGTAGTGGCGGTGAATAGCTCTGAAGGACCTGGGCCAGCAGGGTACCTCAGAGATTTGAGAGATTTGACACGTTGCTGATGTGTTTTGCTCAATCTTCTCTTGTGCAACGTCCCATACATTAGTAGGCCCAGCTCTGCAATCACAAAGATGCCCCAAAATCCAACCACTTCACAGAGTTTGCAGAGCACTGGTTGATTGCAAAACTGAGATTATTGATTTGAATGTAGGCTGAGCCGCTTTGCAGCAGGACCGGAAAGATAGTGTTTATTTGAGCGACTGGGCCACGAATCCAATGGTTGCTCTATTGACATGCTTTATGTTTCAGCATTGTATGGCTGCGTATTTTTTTCGCAATGAGATCATGAGCACGGATTGCGCATCTGGATCAGAGTCAGGCGGCCAGCATTCGCTGATTATTTTGTTTTTACCACTTCCTCTTGCCTCCCTTGCTTTCTTGCGAATTCGATTTGTCGTCTGAAATTCTTAGCCAGATCTTGTTTTTGAAAATACATTCCTGACCTAAACATGTCCCTCTTCTGATCCAGTATCTTCTGCAAAATGTTGCGCAGAAACTAAAGGAGCCATCCTGCCCCGGTCACCAGTGTTTGTTGGCTTCGCTTCGTGCGAGCACCCAGTGGCAGCTTGGGCAGCTGGCGCGTGCCTAGCTTGGCGATAGGTTCAAGTTTCATGTCATACCTGGACACCATGATCTAGAAATTCTGAGCCACAAGCTTTGCAAGGTCTTGGATGTGCAAGCGGTTGAGAAATGGCCAACCATAGGTGCCAAATTAACAAAACCGTCCAGTTGGACCGGCGAAGCCAAAATGGAGAAATGGCCGAGGCGGACATGGCGGAAGCTGTGACAGCAGATGCCCCAAAAGCAGATGACGATCAAACCGAAGCACGAGGTTCGCTGCCTTTGTTGTATTGGGCGGATCACCGTTGATAAGCCGTTTCGATAGATAGTCATTTCGATTCGTTTCGATGTCCGAGTCCTTTTGGCCATAAGAGAATTGCTAATGATCCAAAGCTTTTTTTTCCCCAGAGAAATTCAATACCTTGGTAGTACTATTTCAAAGGACAGGACATATTCTGGAACAAACGGCGATACATGCATTGTTACAAACAGGATTTGGAGAAGCTGGCTGCCAAATAAGATGTTGTTGAAGCGGCTGAGCAGTTTTTCCAATCTCGAGGCTCCAAGAAAGGCAAGACCAAGAAGGTTGGCGGGGAAATGTTGTGAGTGTGGACAAGCACTGTGGGGCAAATACATACCAATGATTTCCAGATATTTCCAGATCCTAGCTGCCCCCATTTGGGCAACATTTGGATATGAGTTTGCCAAAATGTCTGAGGGTATGGGACTGCCCAAATTCAATCTGACGCCAGCTTTGTTTGCAGCCTCCCGTGCAGGAAGACAAGAAGGGGTCCAGTGATGATTGCAGGAACCTGATCCAAGGCGGATATCAGAGAGTGCATGGCACTGTTTCCATCTTTCAACCCATTCCTTGTGGGTGCAGTTCACAAAGTGGGTGCAGTTTTCCACAATTACAGGTGGGTTATATCGAGTTATATCCCAACTTACGGCGGTGAAGTCACCAATGATCACCATGGTCATCATTAGCTTCACGGCTGATGTGCTTCAGGCTTGGCGTTGATCTCATTGAGTGCCGGACACAAGGTCTTTGTCACGCCGGCCTGGAGCCACAGAGCAACCGCTAGAGCGAAAAAAATGGATCTTTTTTTTTTGGGGGGGAAAACATCAATTTTTTGAATACACTTTTAAGATCCTGAAAAAACCCTTGACTATCATTTTGGAGATGACTCTTGATGGTGTGACATGGCGGCTGTGAGCCACTGGAAGTTGCTTTGTGTGTTTTCCGGAACCATGCTCAGCTGCATTGATGATTGACTGGTGCAGAGACACCTGCGAATTGAGACAGTTTTATGGCGCACACACACAATCCATTTGACATTCGACCTGTGTCAGATCAAGTTTCACATCACATAAGGTCAAGGGCACAACCACAACTCTTCAGTTGCAGCCGCTCGCTGGAGCAGCTAAGATGCAACTAGATTCTTGAGCATTTCCACACGGTACCTCTACTTCAGGGTAGGAATCATGGTTTCCAAAGAAGTTTCCTTCAAAAAATCCCTGATTCCATCTTGTTCCTCTTGTTCCATTGACGATCTGAATAGATGATTTCTGTTTGTTGAGAAGAACTCACCCAACGAATGTTGTCAAGATGACCTCCAAGGTGGCAGCATCACCCCGTGCTGCTGTCGTTTGGCCACTTGGAAAGCCTTCCAAAGGCCTGGGCTTCCTCACCGCCATTCAGTTGAATAGCAGTGCTTTAAACATCTTTAAAGCATGATAAAACTTCTTGCAAAGTCATTGTGTCTTCAAAGAATTGTTTGAGACATCCTCGCTAGATCACAAGATATGTGAACTATCTTGATCCAATCTAGCTTGTGTGACCGCATGTCCACTGCGGCTTGGAAGCCTGATTGGAATCTGATTTTGACTTGAAGTTCTGGAGGAGGGAGGCGTGCATGTTGTGATGTGCCTGCAAGGCTTTGTTTGTTTCCGATACGCCGATACAGGTGAAGAGATACTGGTGGTTGCAGCCATGCACAAGGCCTCAATATGCTGTGAGCTATGGGGTGCACTCACATCACTTGGAGTGAACCTTGACTGAGAGCAGTTTCATTCATCAACTGATGGTGCAACGGCAAGAATGGAGTTCTTTCTTTTGCCTGCCAGGATTGTACCTAATGTTAACAATAGTGGATGACAATAATCACACTAATTATAAGAATGGGAAGTACGGATCAGCAAAATTTATGAATCATCATAACTTAGTTGATCAGTTGATCAGCTAACATATTGGTTGAATAATTCATGGGAAATTTTTGATGCTGATAACAGGCTCCACTGAAAATTGCAGGCCGGTGAGGCCACTGTGGAAAGCAACAGCTTCCAGCTCTTTCAGCTCGAAGGCGATGGATGATGGATCCCTGGAATCGGCAGAATGAGTACACTACTGTAACTACTGTAACTGTGCCAATGATTCCGCCAAGCCAATTTCTGAGTTTTGGATGGTATTTATTAATTTATATGGTATTTATTGGCCCTAAAGATGATCTTGGAATAATTTGGATCACTTACTGGAGAAGTGCGTTCTTAGTGTGGCTGTCACTGGGCGAGGCAGAGAGGAGCTCCGCTGCGTTGCTGTTGTACCGGCCTTCCGGATGCAAGACGTGGTGCAGTTGTCTGACAAACAACGAATAGATGCGAATAGCATAATATACATATTATATATATATATATACATACATAAATATGATAGCATCTAAAGTGGCAGCTCAAGTCTGGAATGGAAGTCTGACATGCCATCCAACTCGGAGAGTAAAATTTCATCAGTGAATGGATTCAGATCTCTTCATGCCGAGTCGATGGATTGAGGCTGATGGCCTTGATGGTGGTGCGCAGGCCATGTCTTTGCTCGGGCCCAAGTTGGGCCTTTGGGCCTAGCAGCTGAAGTCACGTCTCATTCACCATGCATCCCATGGGGCTGTCACGAGGTGCGAGACCTCGATGGGGGACAAAATGAGCTGCAGGCCATGGCTAGAAACCTTTCTCAAACATTGCATGTTTGTTTCCTTCGCATCTCTTTGATAATGAGTGTGAGCCAGTTCAGTATTTAGAACATTGAGATTGTTTGCAATTGATTGCCTAGCTGCCTTTGCAAGTTCAATTTATACCCTGCTGAAGGCTTCTATGCGGAACCAGCAAAGGAGGCCTGTTGACCTCTTCTCTTGGAGTACTTCTTGCTGTACAAATGGCCATCGTTCTGAAGCGAGAAAGTGAATCCAATGTGGATGTCCATCTTGATGGCATGCCGTGGAGGTGTATCAGTCTTTCAACTGCAGTGGCCACTGAGCGCAGCAGCACAGGCTTACTCGGGACCAGATCCAATGTCTGAATCAAATTCATTTGGTTGATTGATAAATAGGAGAAAAGTATGAACATGCTCACAAGTTGGCTATTGCATTGTGTGGAAGTTACATGTAGAAAACAAAGCATCGCAACGGGCATGGTTTGTCATTGTCAGGTTCCAGTAGCATGATCCTAAAAAGTAGAAAAGGCGAATAAAGGACCAATTCTGTGGAGTTTTTCCCCAACAGCGTGAGCTAATGGGGTCTTCAGCCCAGAATAGCTCCGGTGTGCACTGGTGCAGGCGCCGGGTCAGGTTCAACGAGGTTCCGGAGAAGGTTCCGAAGGTTCCGGAGAAGGTGTGGGAGGCTTTGGTGCAGAGCCAGGTCAAGTTCAACAGGGTTCCGGAGAAGGTTCCAGAGAGGCTTTGGTGCAGCGCCAGGTCAGGTTCAACAGGGTTCCGGACAAGGTTCCGGAGAAGGTTTCAGGAAGCCTTGGTGCAAAGCAGAGTCAGGTTCAACGGGGTCCGGAGAAGGTTGCAGAGCAGGTCCCGGAGAAGGTTTTGGGGATCTTTGGTGCAGGGCCAGGTCAGGACAGGGTTTCCAGCGCTTGGCTTCGCAGCACGCTTCAGAAAGATTTCTAAAAATAAAACGTTGCGGCTGTTGGGGATACCACCGAAGCTTATTTTGCAAGCATGGACATTTTGTATACTTGCTTGCCGATTACCTGCACGGGTCGAGAACACTGTGGATCCGTAAAGGCACAAATTTAATCAAATTTAGGTATATAGCTCTTGAGACTTGAATTCCACACCTACAAAAGCTTGAAGGCGATCTGCATGCACATGTTTTTTTCTTTTTTTCCCCCAAGCGTTTAAACTTGCCAGCAACGCGCTGCAAGCAGTAAAGTTCCAGGCCGTCCAAGCGGACAGCCCACCACCACCACTGCTTGCAGAGGTGCGTTTCAGTGTGGAACAGAGCTGCTTGATGATCAAGAATCAGATTCAGTATTTAGTCACTGGTAGATTCTGCTGCCTAGCTCTATCTTGTGAACGGATCAAAGATAGCATTGTGGCGGGACCTTGAATAGGTTCATACAGGGCATTGTTGACATTGTGAAGTGCTGTGGTCCAGGCTATGGTGCGCCAGTGCCACAGCAAGGTGTGTTCAGACACATTCCGAAAGAGCAAACTAATAAGTTCAAATTACTTCAAAACTAAAGCATTCAAAAGCTGATACTATCCAAGCACAGTACTCCCGTTTCCCAACGCTCTCAGCGAAGAGCATCTTTCTCTCAGTCTCGCAGCTTGCATAGGCGGTAGTGGATGTGCAGTGGCGTCCAAGTGGTCGGATACTGCAGATGCCCATACTGAAAGGAGAGTGAAAAGATCGAAAGAACATGAAAGAACATGAAAGAATATGAAAGAACATGTACAATTGCAGGTAGTTTCAGGTGTTTAGACCATCTTCCGGCTAGAAAAGTAGTGAAGGCTAGGACATCTCATGTGCCTGCACCGTTGGGGTGGTCTCATGCCTGTCACGCTGCCTTTATTTTGCATGTTTTTGAGGTCCAGACCGGGATTCTTCTCAACTCCTGTCGGCAGGGCAGGAGAGCGGTCGTGTCATGCCCATGTTGCGTGTCCATATGGGGTTTCTTAAAATGGAGGACTCCAAAAATAGTCCAAATGATTGGTCATTTTTTCTTTGAAAACCGGTGGTTTGGGGTTCCCACCCCAAACAAAAAAGTATGCATGTTATTTTTGGTCAGCACTGTCGTGTCAATCTGCAGGATGGTATCATCAAGGTGTGGTGCTTTGAGAAGAGTCCAGCAACGCTCCAGACTCAAATGGATCGAACTGCGGTGCACAGTCTGAAAATGTGGCAGGGAAAATAAAGATTCACCGATGGATTTTGGGGTTTCCTATTTTCAGACAAAAGCCATATGGATTTTGGGGTAGCCGCATTTGCGATATGGACGTTCAGGACAGGTGCACGTTCTGTCTCCATGTGCACAGTCCAGGTTGAAATTGCAGAGTGTTGCAAATCCTGTGCAAAACACGGCGAATGCACTGCTGGCAGCATGTGTGGGCCCTGGGACTCAACAGATTAGGTTTGCTTGTGGCCTGATCCAGAGACTTTCTTCCAATGCCAATGGAATGTTGCACCTGATTAAATTGCATCATGCCAAGTATCTTGTCTGAAGGAGTGTGAATGGATGAAGGTTTGTTGACAATATTTTGATACTCGCTTGGTGATGACACAATGAATTTGTATTCGAACAATCTCAAGTGATCCACCCCTATGCCAACTGTGAATGACACAGATCTGCATCACTTCTCCAGTTGAGTTTGCGGCACCCTTCACATTGGCTGGCACCTGCTGCTGAGGCTGGGATATGAGTGGAGAAGAGCCAGCGGTGTTGGCCGGCGGACGTGATCAAATTGCCTTCCGTTGGCTTCCATCTGAAGAGGTGGGGCATCCAGTCCTTTGATCTCATAACTTGGCCCACTTGGCTTCTTGCTATGTCTTGCTAAGAGCCGCAATATGCAGTTCCTCCGTGAGTTTGCTTCTGTTAAGGTGGCTCCTGCGCTGGCCACACCCCTTCCGGTCGCACCGGCGAAGGAGGCGAGCAGAAAGCTGTTTGGATCTCTTGCAGTGAGTGATCATATTTGTCTAATATCTTGTAATAGTTTTGGTATGTTTTGGTTGATTATGACGACGTGACTGCGACGTCACCCAGATGAGGGTTGGTGGGGCATAAAAACATCAACAACCTTCCCAAATGGCCAAACTTTTCCGTGCCATGGGCAAGAGGAAGGGAATCTTGGTGGCCAAACTTTTCAAGATGAATCCTTTTTCCAATGTCATTTATATATATATATATAAATATATATTATATGTTTTTCCCACTGGACCAGTTCCGTGGTCTCTCTTCGAAGAGGTTGCGACGCGACCCCCAGCAGTGTCACGCCCAAAGGCAGCTGCAAAGGCTGGGCATTTGGGACTTGTGTTACTTGTGTTGTAGATGAGGGATCTCTTTATGTCTAGAGAAGTCACACATTTCTCTCAAACATAGATGTGTGCCTTGTTTCAGCGCCAGGCTGGAGGTGGCACAAGCTTGAAGCAGGAGTGCTGCAGATTGTGGAGATTTTGATGTTCGATATATTTAATGGGATAATATGGGATTAACTGGGAATAAATATGGGATATATTTTCACCAAGAATCTAGGATATTTGGATGTATTTGAGTTTGTCTGAAACTGGAGCATTTAACTAAAAAATTACGTGAATTTCAGTGGAGAGCAATGATGATCAGACAAACCCATGTCAGATGATACATTTTTTTTCCCTGTTACATTGATACATTTCACTGTTCCATGGATGCCAGAGCTATGCAAACTAGCCCTAACTAGCCCTAGTCCCATTCCTTGCGCTGTCCTTCTGCGGCTCAAGCTTTTCTCCCCAAATTCAGGGCCACTTGGGAACTAAGGCAACTAAGGACTCAGATTTCGCCATGGGAACTGCGCCTTCAAGGCACATCGAAATCTCTGAGGCGGGATTGGGAGTGGGGCTTCACGCCCTGGTCACCCGTGAGAGAAGCATCATGTAGCATGAATGCCGCATGAAAGCATTTGATTTACAGTGCTCACTTGGCAGGATGCAAAAGCCAAAGATGCTGATCAGATGCCTCAAGCGAAAGACACCAAGGATGCCAATAAAGCCATGGGCCCTATGGGCCCTATGGGCTCTGGTATCTCCAACGGTAAGTTTCCTTTCACTCCAAAGATCATTCGGATGGATCGATGCATGGCTCGAACTTGGAATGGTGGGAAAGGTGGCCAATGTAGCCGTCCAAAAACGGCCAATGCGGATTTTTGCACCAGACATGCCGAGAATTTGAAGTGGCAGGTGCATGGCCGCGTGGATGGACACATCCCATCCAAGAAGATCGGTGAGTTTGAGAGATCCCAAAAAATCCTGGAAGTGCGGAAGGTCTCCAAGAAGTGAAGCAATGCAATGAGTTGCCCGGTAGTCCTGAAGCTGCCAACATGCAAATGGTCTTTGAACTGGTGAAGGTCTGCAGTCTGTATGTAAAAACATCGTTTCTGATCTCAAAGCATGATGGCGGTGCCTCTGGCTTCTTCCCAAAGTGGAAGTGCAGGTTTTCATTATTTAAAGATCCACTGCATTTCCCAATCTTGCCAGCAAAGTGCTCCTCGCATACTTTGTAAAGAGAATGTTCCCGAGCACCATTCAAAGTCATTTGCATTTCAATGAAAAAATGTATATATGTTTTTCAAACCTAGGAGCGTTCAGTAAAGTGTGGCAATCTGCAGGTTTCTCGTTGTTGGAGCTGTTCCAATGTGGGCTGAGTGTGGCTGAGTTCCCTGACAAGATGCCTTCCACTTGCCCACCTGTATTGCCGTAGAAGGTGCCGATGGCATTGTCCATTGTTTCTGCTAATGCTATGCCTCACAATCCTGCAACTTACGAAGAGAAAACAAGAAACAACTCGATCACTTCGATGGGTGACAGGCATATGGCTTGAAGTAGAACTGAGATGAAGATCCGCCAACGAGACTGGCCATTGCCCGGAGTTGAATTTCCCGCGGCCAGTGGAAGATCATGATGCTGGAGCATTTGTGATTTGCGTACTTTTCTCATGCGGTGCTTATCTTTGCATCAACAACAAGGAATCATGAACCGTCAATCATAAAACATAAATCATAAACCATAAATTAACATAGTAAACTTAGTAAACCATCAATCATCAATCATGATACCGTGATGCAAATTCTCTTGAGATCAGGAGAAGTCCTCTCTGTTGGCTCTGACCTCTGCAGCTCTCTATCAGCAGCCGGGCGACCCATAGCCGGACCCGTTGTGTCTTTAACATCAAATCTGTGTAAGTCTGCTTCATTGAAACTCATTAATAGACTCCTTGGTTGTGAATCTTTAAAATTCACTAATTCAATCTAATTCATTCATCATGATTCATATGGCTAAACCACTACGACTACGATTCACAAGCGAGATTGAAATGACAGCACCTGCGCTTTCCGTCCTGGTTTATCCCAAGGTCTTCAAAGGCTCGAGCACTTGAGCTCGCCCGTGTAGCGCTGGGCAGAGTCCTTGAAGTGCCGTGTAAAAATCACCGTTGATCCTGTTGGCACAGTGATCATCAGGGATCATCAGGGATCATCAACTCTTCAGTTGATGTCTAGAGCCTGGTCCTTTGATGTCCTTTGATGTCCTAAGATTTTTGGGTGTCCTCCCAGGAAGGCCTTGCTTTTAGCAGCCATGGCCCTAGGTGGTGATGCCGAGCTGTGGCCGGGTGAAAGTCTTCGGGTCTGGGCCTGATTTGCTTGGGCCTGATTTGGTGAGTCACCTCACTTGACCTGGAGGTAATGGAACTTGAAATTTCTGTGTTTGTATAAGGCTGTTGATGAATCAATTCCTCTGAAGCCACTGAAAGCCACTGAATTTCAGAGTTCTCCTGATCAGACGTCAACCCTTGGGCAGGCTGACTCTCCTGGTAGTGCGGGCCTCATTTTGATTGGGCATAGAGTTTGCATTGCATGATGAACAGCAATGCACCTCTGTCCCCTCTTTCAAGCTCAAATCTGATGGCATGATCCACTTTGGCTGTTCGGGGTGAAGGTGCGTCCATTTAACAAAGCGCTTCCTGGCATAGATGTCTTTCCGTGCCTTGGTCCATGTCAGGCATCACTGAAAGCATCTTCACGAACTTCCAGCCATTTGCAGATCGTTGGCTGGAGATGGAAGTGCAGCACAAGCAGCAAGCAGAGGATCCTCACCGAGCCCGTCTTCCATGATTTGCACTTGGAGGTATCCTTTTATTGTTGTTTCACCTGGTTCTAAACAAGTCTCAAATTCAACCAAGGTAAGATATGGGTATATCCGGCAAGTCCCAAAGTGGACATGTTCAAAGTTTGGGGCATTCCCAGAATTCACAACAAAAAAAACACAGCCGCAAGCGGATGGGATGGAGCGGTGAACCCAGGTTTGCTGCAGCTCTGGGCTCCGGAGCTCTTCGATGACGTTCCGCCGCCGGAGATGCCATTGGTCTCGGCGCAGTGGCTGTGGGCGGCATTGTCCAACGATCCCAAGACAGCCCTGGCAGAGATGGTGGCCGCGAAATCTGACACTTGGCTCACTTGACTCACTTGGCTCTGTTTCATAGGGCACAAGGACATAGAATTGCACAGATTTTTAGACGCAAGGTGCATCTGATGAGTCTGATGAGTCAGGATCTCGAAATGAGTGCTGTCGGCCTGTAAATATATTTAGCTCAGACCAATCAAGCAATAATTTCATTTATACGGTTCATTTTCTCAGTGGCTCCCCGACAAGGAGAGTATTCATCACCGGGCAGCTGCAGCTTTGGTTCTCGGTCGCTTAGAAGATGCTGTGGGGCTCTACCTCACCAATGAGCTGCTGGCAGAGGACCAGGGGTGGGGCTCAGATATCTAGGGTGGGATGACGAGAATCAAGTTGAATTGACATAAGTAATGGTAGGAATGTTCTGTTCATGCTTGATCAAGATTTTGAAGGGCAGTCCCGAAGGTGATACATGTTTCCTGCTATGCAGCGCTCTGAAAGTACATCTGGATTTCCAGGCACAGCTAGACCTTTCAACATGCCGGCCTGACACTTTGAACTTTGGACTTCCCTTTCGACAAAGACTCAAATGGGTTTGTCCGAAAGTATAGGGGAAAACCCATTGTATTCGCTGGTTAATCATCATCCTCCCGATATTCCCCCGTGAAATCTGGCCAAACAAATCCATAAAATGCGGGTACATCCCTTATACCCAATTATTTCACACACGCTGACACGCCCAAATAGATTCTGAATGCAAGCATGATCACCAATGGAAATCTCCTGAAGGCTCTCCTGCTTGCACGTCTTCGTCTGCCCTCGCGACACCCCTTGGTGCTGCACATCTACCGAAGCTGGGCACAAGACTTTCGACGTCGTGGGCGACAAGACCAAGCAGCGTTGTGCTTCTTTGCTACCAAGGAGACATGCCACTAGACTTCCTCGAAAGTGACCCAAAGAATGCAGAACACCAACGGGGTATCCATTGTGGTTGGACACCTTTTGGTTTCTCTACTTTTCTCCAAGACTGTTGATCCATGTTGAACGGACTGCTGCTTCAATATTTTTCATAAACTGTGAGATTTCGGATGAGTTTTTCATTACAATCAGCAAGTTTGGAAAGACCCATCATTTGTAGTTTTCCAAACCAGCTTCCAGAATTTCCATGAATTTCCACTGCCAGCTCCAGAATGCCATAGATGTATCATGATGTATCCCGACTCAGTCAAGGCTGAAATTCCGACCGCAGGAATTTGGCAATGCCCTGTCCAACTTGGAGGACTGGTTGGCGGTGCCTAGGGCAGTGCTGGGCCCTGATCCCTTGCGGCTGAGTGGTGCCTTTGCGGCCGCCAAAGCCGCAGCGCAGCTGGCCGGGGTCAAGGCGAAGCTGGGGATTTTGGTGATAAAACACCTGATAACAAGAGAATTGAAGACATTCTGAGTTCTGGCTTAGTCAGTTTCTAAGTCTTGGGTCTGAGAATGTCTGAGATGATTAGTTGATATTGCACAAGCCACATTGACTGCCTCTTCAGGGTCAGTGCGGGACTGCATTTGGATAGCCATGTTGAAAAGCCACCAAGCAGCTTGGATCAAGTTTGTGTTGTGTATTCTATATATTATATACTGTATATACCTGACCCCAGCTGAAGCCATGGGAATCGTTGCCTTTGCATGGCTGTTCGTTCCCCTAATACCTCTCGACACTGCAGTGACTATCACTGGTCACATTTACTGCGACAATTATTTCGAGTTCTACTTCAACGGGCAACAGATTTTCACAGATCCACTGGATTTCACTCCACACAATGCTGTGAAAGTGAGCTTCGACTACGATGAAACCTCTGGCAGCAAAGTCTATGCCATCCTTTGCCAAGATTATGCCAGCGACAGTGGCTATGAATACACGTCCACCAATTCGCCACAATTGGGTGATGGTGCTTTGCTGGCCGAGTTTTCGGACGGCACCACCACCACTTCAGCCTGGAAATCTTATGTTGTGACCTTTGGCCCTACTGATGCCTCCATTAGCAGTGGCTGTTCCGCATCCAACTTGAGCCCATGTGCCATTCAAGACAACGGTGTGCCAAGCAATTGGTATGCTACTGACTTTGATGATTCTTCCTGGGCTTCTGCCACGGAATACACCGCCTCACAGGCTGGATGGGGAAGGAGGCCCAGTTATTCCAATGGTATGTGCGGGACCATCACATCACCCATCACCAAACAGACGGCCAGCCCGAGTTCCATTGCCACTTCACAAGATGCCTGCTTGGATCCAAGGTCTGTGCTTTGTGGGGGCGATGAAACATGTAGTGGCACTGATGGAAGATTCATTTGGGGTGCTGACATGGACAGAGACAATAAGATGCTCTTTCGCTTCACTTCGAGCGATTCGAGCGACTCAGCTTCTTCGACCAGCTCTGCTGGCTCAGTGTCTACCAGTACCGTTGGTCTTTCCACCAGCTCTGCTGGTAACAGCTCGGCAGTTTGCTTCTGCAAAAGCTACCTGCTAAGTGCGGTGCTTCTGCTGGCTGGGATCGGCTACCATGCCTAGTTTCACGAGCCAACCCAAGCAGAAGTGAACAAACTTTTAGATGCTGAAGGATTGTAGTTCAAAGCCAGGAAGCCATTGGAACTCACCAGCAGGCTTCCTGTCATGCTACGGAGTGCTTTGGGATCTTTGGCAGACCTTGGGCGTGAGTCAAAACAACTTGTGGCTTTCTAGGGTGAGACGAAACGCAAATGACACCTCGTGAGCCCACGAAGCCCATAACTCATAACCAAAAACAAACACAGAAAGATCAAAAATAACAGTTCATGTGAACAAGGGTCAAAACCTTCGCGCAGGCAGATGGCATACAAGATGGAGCTGGCTGGGTTCCCAGGGTTCAACTAGTTCATGACCCTTCATCTCTCTGAAAGCGTTGGAAGTATCATGGAAACATCTGGAACCAACTCTTTTGAGAATGCCTCCATGACTTTCTCGGCATAAGATGTGAGAACCTCCTGTTGCACAGAGGAAGTCAAGAAGATGGCAGTGAAGATGATTGTGATGCAACGCTTGCAGCTCATTGCACAAGCACTGTTTGAACATGTTTGAACCTGGTTTGGCCAACTGGTTTGGCCAACTGGCTTGAGGTTTGTAGCACTTTGTAGCTTCAGAGCATGCCGGGCCATACCCCGAGGTTAGCCTTTGATCACCGGAGTTGGTGGGGTCGACCTGAGCTTCGTGCAGCTGTTCAGGTGGGAGCCATCTTTGTGTCGTATGAAGGCAACATATTTTTTTACATGTAAAAACACATGCGAAATAGTATGATCACCGAAATAGAGAGGCCTTCTAAATGAATTCCCACTGATTACTCGGCCAGAGGCATGGAAGAGGTGCATGGTCGAGGCACTGTACACAGGCCAGGGAAGAGGTTGCGTCCAAGCAAAACTCAGAAGCAAGCTCTAAAAGTTGAAGGTAGAAGTAACTCAATATTCCTTCCTTTGGCTTCATTTCTGTCATCCCCAGCCCACCTGTACCCTGAAGTTGCTTTTTTGGTTTGCCATGTGAGGCGATTCCTCTTCTGCGCTCAAAGTGGCCAGAGTTCTGGCCCCGGGTTCTCCGGTTCTCGTGTCAGATGTTGTGCTGCACAGCCCACCAAGTGTTATCCATGTCGGATTGGTAGCTGGATGAAGCTGCACTCAGGTGGGTCCTTTGAAGAGAGCCACTCACTTACCATCAATCCAAATTCATTTGTTCTGTCTAGATGAAAGAGTTGAAGTGTTTCAATATCAGTCTTCTCGACTTTCTCTGCAATGGGGCGGGTATTCACTCCCCCAACTAGGCATAGAATGGCATAGATCAAAAGCCTATTACCCTGGTAGTTTTGGATGTTCATCCCAATGGTAACACAGATTTTGACCCAGTTTGGGGTGCCGGCCGAGGACCTCAGTCATGGGGAGCGCTTCCTACGGGGAGCATTTGCTGGTTATGTCTCCACCTCAGATCCGTCCCAAAAAATTGGAAGCACACCGCGAAACCATCCCAAAATCAATGGGTCTTCTCTTTTGATCGTGGGTTTTCGTCGCCAGATTTTGACCATATCCGGTCCGAGGCCTCTGCCATGGCATGGTGGATGCAGCTCAGAAAGGAAGGAGAATGGCCGAAGGCTCACGCCCTCCATGGACTTGGCGACAACTGACAACTGATGTAAAATCGTGATGGAGGTTGAAATACCTTCATGCAGACATCTGGAACGGAAATTGGTTTGATTTTTTGCTGAGGAAAACATTATCCCACAACATATAAAAGCAGTTGCTCCCCGGTGCCCCAAGGGCAGTAACAGCATTCAAGCAAAGCTGCAGTCAAACAGCTTGTCTCAACATGTGACAAGTACAGGCAGAGTGCCCTCTGGCTGCCTTTGTGGAAACAGGCTCTTCTTGCCTAGAAGATGATGACGTTGAGACTTGGACACACGAGTTGCTGGAGTTGAATGCTTGGTCTGGTTTCTCACTTTTGTATTTGAGACAGATGGTACTGACTTTGACAATCCCTGCACCCTGAAGGTCTTAACATGTCTTAACAGTGTTTCTTTTTTTCCCGCTCAACCAACTTGTTGGATTGTCTTTCACAGCAGAGTTTGAGGGGATTGAGGGATGCGTTGAAGTTCAAAAGGTCCAAAACTGTGTCTTTTTAAGAAAGTTGCTTCACCTTCACTTGTATTTTCACAGACCGACCCCATATTGCAGGAGCAAACGCAATAAAAGCAAACATGATCTCAAGATATCTTAAGATTCAATGAAGAATACTGGCTTGCTGATGATCTATTTGTTTGCAAAGGACTGGGACTTTGAGTGGCGCGCTCTCACCTGGTTGCCTGCGTATTCTTCATCAGAAGAGGAGATCTAAGCTGATGCCATTGTAGCTGCTGCGAGATTTTACAAGAGTGACTAAGGTCCAGATTTGTTTGTGCTTGTTCATTCATATGGTAAAAACTGGATCAGATTGGGTAGCTCACAATACGACGATTTTATGACAAGAAAGTGAAGTGCAGCCCTGCATGTGTGGATTGGAGGGTTATTCATACCGCAGTAGTCTGAGAGTTTGCTCACACTTTTCTGCTGCCGCTGTCAACTTACAAGGACTGCCTACTGACGGCTGCTGTGGAGCTTGGTCGTTCTTGCGCCTCTTTGGCTTCTGGTGGCCGAAACGCTGAGGCGGATTCGAAGTTACTGGATCTCTCTGACTTATTTAGTGAAGAAGTCACTGGATGGTTTCGAGACACTCATTTGCACTTTTTGTCCCAATTTGTCTAGCTGCTGTCAGAGATTCTACACCAAGTCAGTTGCCAGACAATTTGGTTTAGTCATCCGCGCAGTGAACCAACGTTGCACGGGCCAGGATAGGACGTAGGCAATTTTCTGTTCATCATGTTGGGGCCGTACAATTTGACAGCATGATGTTTCGCTCAAAGTCAGCACCAAACAAACTGTTTTGGTTTCAAAACCGGTCGTGTAGCGTGTGTATGTGTTTGTGTGTGGAAATCCTCACCGAACCCAGCATTCAACAGGTTCCCTTCGCAAGTTTTTCGTCCAGCAATGCCGACCCCAGCAAATAGATGGTTGTCATTTCCCATCCTGGGCATGTCTTGGTTATTTCTTTTCCTTTGGGTACGCTTCCCTACATTGTGCTTTGGCAAACCGAAGCAAGAACCTATTGGTGCAATTCGCGAACGTTCTGGAGAAACTTACCGAACCAAAGCCGCCGGCAGAGTACCCCAAACACCCTTGACGGATGCAGAAAAGCAGTTGCTGACCTCAATTTCAGGGGCAAGCGAAGCCAGGGATTGGTCTCGAGTTCAATTCCTCACCGCAAAGTACAGTGGAACCTCATCAGCAATCTATTCTGCTGCAATGAAAGGGGCATTTCGGTGCCAGAAATATGAAGAAGGGGCATCTTTGTACAACAAGTGGCTAAAAGTTGATGGTCTTGATCACGAACCACTTTTTGTTTTTGCCATCAAGATCTTCGGAAAGTTGGGAGAAGCAAAAAAGGTCCGTGAGGTCTACGAACGGGCCTTAAAGGCATTGAAGCTTTCAGAGATTCTTGCAGCCGCCCGAATCAATGCAGCGGCTGATGAAGGTGACGTGAACGCAGCAGCAGCAGTTTTGGAAGAGATGGAGAATGCTTCCTTGGCTATCAATGTGGCTCATGTGTCGTCAGCCATCCGCGCCTGTCATGGTTGGGGCAAGAATGGACACAAGGCTGCAAAGTACTTGTTTAGGTTGCTCCCGAGACTTGGCCTAGAACCCAACATTGTCTTATTCACTTGTCTGGTCAGAGCATACCACACTGCGTCTCTTGACGAATTGATTTTGGTGTACCGCGAAATGAAAGACCTCCAGGTAGCACCAAACCATGTCTTTGCAGAGACGTACATCGTGTCCCTGCTTCAGACTGATGCCAAGATTGGCTTACCACGCGACCTTGATGATCTTTGTGATGTTTTGCGGGACAAACCAATCGAGCGCTTACAGGCAGCGCGAGAGGCCTTACGGGATTTCAAGGCAGATGGATTGAAATTGACCGGACTCTCCAACAACATCGAAAGAGCCTTGGAGCGCCTATTCCAATAGTGCTTGGGTCTGACAAGATGAAGTCCAACTCAAAGAGATTGTGAGACCCGCTGAACTGAGACAGAAACTGAACAGTGAGTCTTGAGTCGCTGACAGGGCTGCAAAAGCATAGGGATCATATGGGATCATAGATGATAGAAGCTGTAGTATATAGGGTGAAGCTCCAACAACTCTGTCTGGTGTGAGCAGTTGACAGTGCTACAACTGTGTCGACGTTTACCTATCACACTTCTAGAGCGACCGACATTGCAGATACACACTGACACATGTTTCTTAAGCTTGGGAGGCCCAAAACCATGGGTGATTTGGATGATTTGGTGTCGCTCCCATTTTCAGAATCTCACATGGGGACAACGAGCTGAAGAATCCGCCAGGCTCCTTGGACGCACCTCCTCAAAGCGATCAACGCTTTGGTGAAGGGCGCCACTAGCGCGTTGCAAACACTGTCCGAGTCTCAAGAGCTACGAACGCGAGAGTGCTGGATGACCTACAGAGAGAGGTTTTAAGAAAAATCGTGGTGTCAGAATATTTCAGAATATATTATCTTTATATAGGGTGTATATATATACATAATGGGTGTATGTATAATGGGTGGATATATATATATATATATATTCCGAATATCTTGTGAAGGGAACATATCCCAACTTCTGGAGGCCAGAATCCCATGGACCCCAACTTCTACCCACCTTGATCCCTTTATGCTTCAGGCCAGCAAATGAGATAGCCTCTCCAGTCTGAACCTGAGCTTTGTGACACATCTATCTGGTGCTATGCCCACCTCAGTGAACTTTATCAAAGGAGAATACTCCAACCATAGACATTGATAATTAGTTCGGATATAGATAGACCATTATATTGTAAATTATATGTAATATATTATATACGTATATATGATATACGTATATATGATATATATATATTATGATATATTATGATATATTATATAAATTATATATATATACACATACATTGTACTACAATATATGCAAATCAGACAAACATATTCATACCGAGGCCACGGCTGAGGGCTTGTTGCAGGTCGCCACACCACTGGAGCGACTGGTGGAGTTGCTAAGGTGGGGGGACGGCTGCCATGGAGAACAGCTAACCCTAAAAAGATGTACCCAGAGCATAAACTGCAATATACTATATATAATATATAATAATATAAGTCATGTATAATATAAAAAAGATTTCCTTTTGGTTTTCTGAAAACTGTTCGGCTGACATGATCTCTAGATTTCTGATGGTTTGGGGACTTTCTCCATTTTTGCAGATTGCCTGAGAAATACAGATGTGTTGCTGCTTCTAGATCTCTTGGCTTTGCTGCTGGAAACCACTTTGGATTTTTTGCTCAAAGCCGGCACAGTAAGCTGGCGCATGACATAATCGTTTCCATGAACCTGCGGACTCTCTGAAGTTCGTCCATGTTGACAACAAACTCAACAGACAAACCCGACAAATGCAGTAGCTCTTCAAACCTCAAAGTTTTGCCATGTTTTTTTTTCCAACTGCTTCAGCAGTCTTTTCCTGAATTTTCAACCGGCTTCGCCAAATGCCGAAGCGATGGGTTATCGTTCGAATTTGGGCTACTTGGATAGAATTGTTGCACGCAAGATTGAGCTGACATTTTTTTGGCCTGCAAGTCGTTTTTGTTCATTTTTAACGTCAGATGACACAGGACATGTTGTTGTTTTGATTCCTTTGGACCGAAAAGGAACACCTTGGTCTAGTCCGTTTTGTCAAGCTTATATACAGACGGCTCCTCGTGTTTCAGTTGAAATATGGAGGAACATATGGAGGGAGAAAAAGGGAAGAAAAATAGGGAGAAAACCATAAGGAGGAAACCAGGGAGAAAATAGGGAGACCATAGCCGAAGTCCCTTAAGAGTTTTGAGGCCTGCTGCCTGCTTGGTGCTCTCTCGGTGAAAGCGCCCGTGGCATGTGGGTCCAGTGAAAACATTACGGCCTGGCAACCCAGGGATTTCCAGACTTCACGTGGCCTGCTATGGTTGGGAGGTGTGTGCTGTATGACTTCATTAATTTGTTTGGCTGCCTGATTGGATCTTGATCTTGGCCTACGGAAAGAGGTTCAGTTGTAGCAGTTGAAGAAAAAGGCTAATAAAGGGTGCATGGCTGAGTGGTAAAGTGTTTGATCGAATTGTCATTGACCTATGGCAAACATTTTTACATAGCCCGCTCACTCAGTGGTTTCTTATCCCATTTCTGGCTACTTTGAACGTCCAGTACCACATCCCAGTTGTATCCCTTTTCCAAAATCCGGACCGTTGCTGCTCCCAGTCGTTGTTTTATCCAGTTGGATTCGTCTGAAAATAGGGCACCCCCAAAAATCTTTTGGTTCATCATATTTCCCATGGAAGTGGCCTTACAATGGGTTATCCCAGTTATCCCCATTTCCCATTTTTGGACAAGCCCCGTTGACCCCGGAATGCTCAGCAACCCTTTTAAAGCTCAAGCTTTGGTCGCTCCTTCCGCTACAGCTACGTGTAGCTATGCCAGAGACCATGGAGATTAGCGATGCGGCGAAGTCGGGTGATGGCACCACCCAAAACGTGGGCATCAAGGTGGGTGCAAGCTTTCAATGTGCAGAATGCCGTCAGAAGTTTGACTCGGAGAAGGCCAAGCAATTGCACTGGAAGTTCATCCATGACCCCAACCGACACCAGGAGGATTGAGGGACAAAAGTAAGTCTTGAGCATTGAGAAAAAGCTCGTGAAAACGGCAGGCATTGCGCGGTTTCAAGGGCAATGACCTAGATTTGCAGAAGCTGCTTTTTGGCACCAGCTCTGCTACAAGCAGAGACAATGGTGACTTGCATTCTGGGCTCAGAGAGCAGAAGGTGTTTTTGGCACCCTGTGCAATTTTGAGTCTTGAGCATTCTGCAACCAAGTGAGACACAAAAAGAAGGGGAAGCAGCGCTTTCGCTTGACACCGGCAAATTGCACGAAGAGCCCCAAATTCACATTCATCAAAATTCCCAATATGGCCTACCCATAGAATCAAACCACAAGAAATTTTCTCCCACACTTTGGGCAAAAACTCTCTCGAGGTCGACCTGGTCAGGCACGGTGCAATGGGGATTTGGATTCCGTTGGATTCCGGGAGCCTTCACCGGCGGCGATGGCGCCAGGCTGTTGCCCCAGCAACCGCATACCAATGAGGATCTTAGCATTGAGGTCGTCGGAAGGGTGCCGCAAGACGCACTGCTACAGGAGCATGAAAAGGGGGTCAACCAGTCAACCGGCTTCAAAACTGCCAGACTCTGCCATAGGGGGATGAACATTCAATCATACTCCAGGTATTTTGCGATTGGCCAGAGCATGAGGTTTTGACCCATACCCATTTATTTGCTTAGTTTTGCGGGATCACTCCAAGCAAACTTCACAAGAAATATTGCGCAGATGTGGCTTTACGCATGTCTCCTCTCATGTCAGGACCCAATGCAAATTGGTATTGATGCAAGGGCCACTCGATTGCAGTCGTTGGCTCCAAGTCTCGGCATGTTTGGAGACAGTGCTTGGATGAGGCATAGTTGAACGGCTTACTCTTCCTGACCAGGGCTAAAGACCAGCCCGGTACATCAGATGCTTTTGAGTTCTGGAAAGGTGTGCCTTTCAGGTCCTTTTTTGCCGCCGTGTCGGTGATTGCATGCCTGTGACTCTGCTGCAAGAAGCTTGTTGAAGTATGTTGCACTTGCAATAAACGCGTGTGCTGTTGAGAAGTCTTATTTCTTTTTAATGTTTTCAATTTTCAGCTGGTTTACACCACACCCATTCGATAAGAGCAACTTTCATTGCAAGGGCAAAGCCAAACAGAAGTCGCTTGTGAATTTTGGAGAAGACATGTACAAGACTTTTTGATATCACACAAGAGTCCTAAAGCTTGGCTTTAAAATTACAGAAATATCAACTTGCCAAAAAACCATTCGATACTGTGTGAAGCTGACGCCGGAAAGCCTCCCCTTGAATGGAGCTTCAGGTGTTTCATTTAAATACCACGCTTTGCGAAGCTTTGATGGATTCTGGAAAGGAGTGTAGCGGTCTGCAGCTTGGCAGAAGGGTTTGATGGAGACAATTTTCAGCCAAAGCTGTCAATACACAAGTGAAACATAGTGAAACTTGACTATCGATGACGTCAAGGGCTTCTGGTTGTATCACTTCAAGGCTTCAAACCTTCAGCAGTTTCCAGGTACTTCAGGAGGGTCTGCTCCCAGAAATCCGGTGGGTTCCAGAAGTGTACACTTTTTTCAACGATGGCCTGTGTATTACCCGTATTGGGGAAAGACCCTCAATCCAATAATAACGGTCAACACACCCATGAGCAAATCTTTTTCGAGCGGTCCTTGAGGAAGCCTGGGCAGACATTCTCGTTGTCGCGAACCTGGCACTTGCCGCTTCTCATGGTCCGCGGGACCTACACCCTTCTGCTACAATTTCACAGGACACGTACTGGGCAACCAGCCACCGATTCCCGGAGCTTGGGAAATCTGAAAGTCAGCACAACTTAAGAAGTACTGCTTCATACTTCTTCATATTTATTTTCGTGATTGTTCTGGCAGAGCTATATACTGTCTCTCCTATGTGAGATCGAATATTGCCTCAGGATTCATCCGGAAGTTGCGAAAGCTCGAGATGCACATCCCTACGAGCAGCTGAGCTGAGATGAGCTAAGATGGAGACATGTGGATGTGGGTCAAAATGGAAGACCTAGGGGACCACAGATGTTAGTCTAGTTTAGTATTAACCATCCATAATTTTGGGGTACCTAATTTTGACCCATAGCCATGTGGAAATTCCACAGGTGTTGACAGTGTTGACGTGTTGCGGCCGGCCTTCGTCATCAGGTACTACAGCAATGTGATCAATAGCCAGTTCTACAGGTGCCGAGTTTTTCAGCAGACCCCGACTGGGTTGTGACAAGAATGGATTCTCTCTGGTGCCATGGACCAGGTCTGAAAATGGGGGAGTTCTTGCAAATTTTATAGCAATTTGGCAATTTAAGATAATTTTAGTAGGGAAAATGATAGTCCATGAAATTTCGGGGGTACAAAAGAGACAAAGAGAAGGGTTTTGCTCAAACTAATCGCAATGGTGTTCCTGCATCGTTCTCTATTGCCGATTCTCCATTGGCTGCAGGCCAGCCGGAGACGTGAAGAACTCAGATTTTGACTGTGAATCAACCATCATTTGAGGCACTAGGCACTAAGCTTTGGAGGGAAACGGCAAGGGACTGTTTCACATCAACTGTGGATAGTCTCACAAAAAAAACCTTAGGTCATGTCGTGCTACACACTGCACGAAGAAGTACTGGCGAGCCGACAAATCAATATTTTGCGAGACTTTCGTGATGCTATCATAGCTTTCTTGATCGCTGCAAGTTCTTCACGCGCGATTGGCAGCCACTTTCCTGTGTGGTCAAGAGGGATTCTGCCACAGATCAGCGGATTCCTCTTCATAGGTGGCTTGTTGGCACAGTGACATTGGTGGTAGCTTCATCAAGTGCTAGGCTGCTAGTCAATCCCATCATTTTTTGAGATCTCCGATGCCACTCATCACTATGGAGCACCAGAGCAGTGGCTGCAAGGCCATGTCTAAGGAATTCTGGTTGGGCCCTATTGTGCGAACCTGGTCTCCCAGATGCACATCACAATTATTGGTGGCATGATCAACAAGGTCTCCTTGGCGTTTATTGCAGGCCCAACTGTAGCTTTATCTTTTCCGCGGATGAGACAGAGAGTTCTTAGAATCTACTTCTCCAACTCATGTCATTGAATGACGCTGAAAGAGATTGTGATTAGATGACAGTGTTCAAAAGTTGGTATACCCACAACAGCGGATGCTCATCCCAGCATTTATAGGGATTTATAAGGATTTATATATCTAGAAGCATTTTCTTTGCTGCACAGGTGCAGCTGGAGCCGAGATCTTTCTTCCAGAACTGCAGGGCCTTCTGAAGCCAATGGCACTTCAGGTCCGAAATCTGGCAAAATTCTGATGCATTGTACGTTGAAAAGCTGAAAAGCTTTAGGGTTGGCTAGCATGGTAGAGGTGGCGTTGGTGTTTGATGCCTGCATGTTTATGGATTGGATTTGGATGGATTTACATGGATTCATAGCTTTCATGGCATCCTTCGAGTGCAATCTTCCCAGGTGCTCCTCATTTGTACAGCAACAGCATCTTGGCTACGGCTGTGTTGGTCCTGGATCCTGGAGCCAGTTGATGCCACTGGAGTTTGTCTTATGGGGTTGGAACCGTGTTTGGTGAATATCCACGAAGCATCACACTTCACAACACTTCACACACATATCTCATATGAATTCAGATGATATCTCATATGGTAATTACATATATATATAAATATGTATCATAGGTGTATACTGTATCTCATATGGTATATACATGATATATATACATATATGTGTATATACACAGAACATACACATAAACACCAAAAAATATATGTTTTGTATATGTTTCCCACTGAGTGTTTTCAATGCTTCCCACTGAGGTCACCTTCTGTGCCACGGGAATCTTCTTCTTGGAGTCGTCCCAGCTCCTCTCAGTCACCTCGGTCTCCATGCAGCCCAACCTGATGGCCAAAGCCAGCATTTCTTTGCTCATGGGAGCAGCTTGGCTGGGAATTCTTAGGAAATCTTAGAGTCATGGGTGAATGTGCAAGATTTGACAAGCCCATCTCAAATGGGCTAACGCTCGCCGCCGACCCCCCTTTTCAGGGCTGGGCGAAACGTGCCAACCAGCAGTTTCAAAACCCTATAGAAAGGATGTTTTGGGAGCCTGCAGCAGTCTCGCAGCCCTTGGCAACGGGCTGAAGCTGCAGCGAAGCTCGGCAGCGAAAGCTCTCACAGGTGAGGCCGCAGCCAATGTCGCACACCTACGGTGATCCCAGGCGCCGCCCCACCTAGGCCAAGGCCAGGCAGGGGTCGGCGGATATGATATATTATATTATATATATACACATACACATATATACGTATATCTATATCTATATCTATATATATATAAATATATTTACACATACATACGTACACTTTAATAAATATATTAATAATATTGCCCTTATTATTACTAATCATTATTGTTCTTATTATCATTATTAGATTCTAGAGCGCTTGCGCGCAATGTGAAGTCAAACTCAAGAATTGTCAGCCTGTGGTTGCTCGATGTGACTATGAATGAACATGCATCTACCAAGGCTCTGATGACAGCGCGTAGTCCTGCAAGCGCCATTGCCATCATCGCAGAACTGAAGTGTGGCGATACTAAGGCACCATGGAATGCAAACACTATATACATTTACATCTATGTAAGCCTATATACATTTCACTACATGCCAATTCCCACCCGAACGAGATTGTTTGGTCGTGTATACAACATTCATAGATCATGATTCATGATCATTCATGATCAATGTTCTGGCGCATAGGGGGCCAACCCCAACCGTTCTGAGTTCAACAGCCGAGAACCTTCAACTCACATGTCCAACAGGCTGGCAGCATGGCCATTGGGATCACAGTTCTCAGCAACCCGGCAAGCAATCTGAAGGACATTTCAAGGGCCCATGCTTTGAAGTGGTCATTTTGAACTGTCGTTTTTTTGGTTGGGAACCCAGTGGTTGAAACCTGGTCCCTCAATCTTGTCCAGATGCTCACGCAAGTGTGAGAATAAATCCAGATTAGATTGAGAGCATCGAGGGTTTTTGCAGCACATGGTACCCAAGTCAAGTGTGGCTGACCTCATTTGAAACACAACGCAACAGTAAGGTGATATTGCCGTGCTGGTCCTCTTTGCACTATGCTCCCAGCACCTCGGCGTTGGGTGATTGAAATTCGGCAACATGATGCGGCCAACTTTCTTTCGAGAAGAGCTGGCACCAGTCTTCTCAAGGTGTGCTCTAGAAAGGTTTTTTCTGAAATCAGCACTCGGTTGTGCAGTTTCGCAAGCTCAGGCCTTGTTTCTGGGTGTGAGTCTGGATCAACGCAGAGATTTTTAGGTCCTTTCCCGCCCCAAGTGTCAAAGCCCCAAGTGTCAGATTCGAACGCCACCCATTTTCTACCCCTCAGTTGCATCACTTGATCTGAGGCTCGTTCGAGCTACTTCCAGCGGCGAGGATCTAGGGCCCTATGTGCTTCTGGGTGTGGGAGTTCCCAGTGGGCTCAGGTGGTGCCCCTTAGTTATGCGGTTTGATCTACCCTCTTGATCTATAGATCTACCAGTGATCTACCAGACACCATAGTTAACCTGGGCTATTAACACCAGATCCCATGGCTGTGCTCCGAGGTCTTCTTTGAGCTTGGCATCTCGATTCTCATGGGCTACGCGACTGGACAGCTGATGCGTTTGGCCTTGCCTCCACGGCTAGAAGCAGGCGTGGTGCTGCAGGGTTCAGGTGTCCGGGATTTTTGGTGGGTTGCCCCAAAAAGGAAAGATATCCAGTGATATCCAGGAATTTTATGACCACCTTTCAGAGCTTCTCATATGTATTTGCTGCCGAACATTCCAGCAATTCTGTGGACACCACTTGAGTCCCTTGTTGATGGATGTTGATAATAGTCAGCTGAGCCCGCAGACTGTCAATATGACATGTGCACCAAGAAGGGGGAGGAGAAGGCACACCGCCCACAGAAGTCTCAGATTGGATGCCTGGCCTTGACACGCCAAATTGTAGCCAGGAAACATGCAAGCCTGTGGAGATTGTTGCTTTGAGTTCTGTTTGGCTCAGTCATCTACTTGCATCAGTAAACAGAACGAGATGATATTGAGCAGGAAAAACTATCCTGCATCATCCTTTGCTCATTGGCTTTCTTGACGGGGAAATCTACAGGAACCCGCGGTTTTTCCTCGTAAGCATGATGGTATCTGCACATTCTTTTCCTTCACCCAATTCTAAGAATTGAAATTTCTGGGTGATTCGTGGAGTTCTTGGGCATCTTCAGTTCTTGGCCAGTCAGTTGCATGTTTTTCATCGCAGTTTCAGCAAGATTGTCCATGTCATGGTGGCCAAACTTCGAAGCAATTTGATCCCTGATGTCCTGGTGCTGAGGATCGGTCCTTTTGGGATTTCTGCTGATTTTTATCCTTTATGCTGTCTTTTGTGTGGCCGAAGGGTGCAGTGACTGGACGGAGCCTTGAATCGCAGAGATGACTCAGCTGTTGGTTACCAAACCTTTTGCTTGAAGTTGGGGTGGCAGTTGTCGCGCTCAGGGTGGGAAGCTGTGTTTGGAGCCGTTGCTGGTTTGCACAGCCACTTTCCTGAAGCAGTCTCTTGAGGTCTTGGATTCTCATTCAATGTACCAGGTCATCAAGTTAGCTGTTTTTTTTTGATGTAGAAGCCTCTATCAAATCCTCAAACCAGGAAAGTGCCTGCTGGGTATTGATCCCTCAAATGTCCAGAATTGCTCCCAGAAGGGATGCATCATCTGGATATCTTCATTCATTGCACCCTTCATTCTTGTTCATGCCCCAGCGCTGCCCCGTGTTGCGAAAGTGATTCTTTAAACCAATTTTCTCTGGTTTAAAGTATAGATTCCCGCAGCAGCAAGAATAATGTGTCCAGACATATGACATGACACATTCTGAAACCATACCTACGACATAGCTATGAGAATTTTGGGATCTACCCTCTGGTAATTTAACATAGCTATTGAAAATGGCCATAGAAATAGTGGATTTACCCATTGAAAATGGTGGATCTTTCCATAGTTATGTTAGTTTACCACAGGGTACCTATGAGAAATTTGGGATCTATTTGGGATCTCCAGACCTTCATCCCAAATGGGTCCCTAGGTGGCTGCCTGCGTTTGTGGCCACGACGAACTTCGTCGTGAGGGTCTCTTAGAGGCGCTGGCAGCATGGACGCCTTTGGCCTGGGAGCCCAGATGGTGGTGCCGGGGACATGAACAAATAAACAGCATCGGGGTTTGGACATGGTGTGTATGTAACGTAATGTAACGTAACGTATCGTAATGTAATGTAACGTAATGTAACGTAATGTAATGTAATGGTCTGTAATGGTATGTAATGGTATGTAATGGTATGGTATGGTGTGGTATGGTATGGTATGTACGTATGTATATATATATATTTCCAATTTAATGAATTTTCAGAAGGGAAATGATGATAAAGCAATTTATGGCAATCAACAGCTGGGGGCCTGTCTAAAAATGGGGGTTAAATCATGAAACGTGTGGATTTAAGCATCAAATACATAAACCGTCAAGAATGAGGATTAAACGAATAGTGCAAATGGTTTGTTCAAAAAATATAGGATGGAATGCCCCTCAACTTATGGTAACTTATTTGAGGAACATCATGATAAAGGATGGGATGGAATGATTTAGGGGTACCTTAACTTTTGGGAAACACAGTCAATATGGAGACATAGTCGAGCAAAGTAATGGGAATTGAAGTCATTTAAGCACCAGAGCCAACCCAGAAATGATCTCTGATAATGTTTAGTTGATTGAGAGTAATGGATTGTGGTATTGGGTCAAAACCAGCGAGTTGCAGCGTGAGAGGAGTTCCAAACCACGAGCTGAGGTCCTCTTGCCTTTCTTCACATTGGCGGGAGCTTCGCTTCAACTGTCCGGTCAGCCTAGAGATGACGGAAGCAGTTCCACAAACACTCAGTGGTCCTAAATTCCTGCCATGGGAAACTGGGGTAACTTTGTAGATTTTGGAGTTTTTGGAACCTGCTGTTTGTGAGGTCGAGCCTAAGCCAAGTTCTACCAGCAGCTCTTTGTTTGGTGGTCTTGCGAGTTGCTTGGCAGTGACCAGACTGTTACCTTGCCAAAGCACTTCTTCTTCCCTGCAACAGAAATCTTGGCCACTTATCAATGCTGTTTGCGCGGAAGGCTTTGGGTGTTGCTGCTGGCAGTGCAGGCACAACACACGGAAGTCATCCCTTGCAAACACTACACTGCAAGCACTGCACTTTCAGTGCTGGTTTGGGTTTGTCTGAACATGTACCCCAAAGTCCATTGGTTTGAAGCATCGTTTTGCACATTATGCCCATAGCCTCTGGTAATCGTTTACATGGCCATGGAAAACCACCATGTCGATAGCTATGTTAGATTGCCGGAGGGTAATTAGGGGGTAGATCCACCATAGTGGAAACAGACCTGAGCTCAGCTCCAGGTGCTGGCGCTCTTAGCCGGCTTTTTTTGCCGCAGTCACACACTTCCAAGGCACCACGGTTTTCGGATTTGGGTTTGTCTGAAGATGGGATATACCCATAAAATGGCAATTCTGAAGGGAAACATGGTGATAAACTATTGGATTTTTGGGTTGCCTATTTTCTGACAAACCCAAAACTGAATGCTGCTGAATCGTATTTCAACCTCAACCTGATGCAGAATCATGTTACCAGCGAGACTGATCGTGACAGGAAACTGTGCAATATACTTGGCTAACATTACTGGCACAGGCAGGGGAAGACAGGATGGGATCTCGGTGTGACCATCTAGTGGTTGTGTTGAGTCCTTTGCCCAGCTTTGTTCTGTCGAAACAAGGGCTGGTGGCACCCTGGTTTGTACTTTTTTTTTACACTGCAAGCAATGTAACTAAGTAACGGATATCATACTGTGCAATCTGATCTGCTAGTGTTTTAAAAGCATGCAGATTGCGCCTTTTAAAAGGTTGTTGCATGTTGTTGCGAAACCAAGTTCCGTTGAACTGCACCTAATCCATCCTAATCCTGCTTGTCCCCCGTGAAGCCGTGAAGGCTGGTGTTACTTTGGGCCTTGTTCTGGAGGTGCAAATGTCAGATGCGATGGAATGGTTTCCCACCAGTCTCCCACTTTGACTTTCCTTTTTGAGTGCACACCCCAAGAAATCATAAGTTGGAATTTCTCGCAGAATTTAGGTTTTGCCCAGTGACTCTAGCGCTTTTTCTATCTTTTTCTTGGGTATCTTGGGTATGGGTGAGGTGCAGCACACCTTTAAGGGTGCATGGACCCAGCCCTTTGCCACACTGATCATCAGCGTCGTGGTGATCAATCAACTCATTGGACCCGTCGGCAACCACAGATCCGACAGGTGGAGATGTTGGGAAAACGTTGGGAAAACGTTGGGAAAACGTTGGGAAAACGTTGGGAAAACGTTGGGAAAACGTTGGGAAAGCGTTGGGAAAACGTTGGGAAAACGGTGGGAGAAAACGGTTGGGAAAACGTTGAGAAAACGTTGGGAAAACGTTGGGAAAACGTTGGGAAAACGTGGGAAAACGGTGGGAAAACGTTGGGAAAACGTTGGGAAAATGTTGGGAAAACGTTGGGAAAACGTTGGGAAACGTTGGGAAAACGTTGGGAAAACGTTGGGAAAACGTTGGGAAAACGTTGGGAAAACGTTGGGAAAACGGTGGGAAAACGGTGGGAAAACGGTGGGAAAACGGTGGGAAACGTTGGGAAAACGTTGGGAAAACGTTGGGAAAACGTTGGGAAAACGTTGGGAAAACGTTGGGAAAACGTTGGGAAAACGTTGGGAAAACGTTGGGAAAACGTTGGGAAAACGTTGGGAGAACGTTGGGAAAACGTTGGGAGAACGTTGGGAAACGTTGGGAAACGTTGGGACGTTGGGAAACGTTGGGAACACGTTGGGAACACGTTGGGAAAACGTTGGGAAAACGTTGGGAAAACGTTGGGAAAACGTTGGGAAAACGTTGGGAAAACGTTGGGAAAACGGTGGGAAAACGTCGGGAAAACGTTGGGAAAACGTTGGGAAAACGTTGGGAAAACGTTGGGAAAACGGTGGGAAAACGTTGGGAAAACGTTGGGAAAACGTTGGGAAAACATTGGGAAAACGGTGGGAAAACGTTGGGAAAACGTTGGGAAAACGTTGGGAAAACGTTGGGAAAACGTTGGGAAAACGTTGGGAAACCGTTGGGAAAACGTTGGGAGAAACGTTGGGAAAACGTTGGGAAAACGTTGGGAAAACGGTGGGAAAACGGTGGGAAAACGTTGGGAAACCGTTGGGAAACCGTTGGGAAAACGTTGGGAAAACGTTGGGAAAACGGTGGGAAAACGTTGGGAAAACGTTGGGAAAACGTTGGGAAAACGTTGGGAAAACGTTGGGAAAACGTTGGGAAAACGTTGGGAAAACGGTGGGAAAACGGTGGGAAAAACGTTGGGAAAAAACGTTGGGAAAAACGTTGGGAAAACGTTGGGAAAACGTTGGGAAACGGTGGGAAAACGGTGGGAAAACGTTGGGAAAACGGTGGGAAAACGTTGGGAAAACGTTGGGAAAACGTTGGGAAGACGTTGGGAAAACGTTGGGAAAACGTTGGGAAAACGTTGGGAAAACGTTGGGAAAACGTTGGGAAAACGTTGGGAAAACGTTGGGAAAACGTTGGGAAAACGTTGGGAAAACGTTGGGAGAACGTTGGGAGAACGTTGGGAGAACGTTAGGAGAACGTTGGGAACACGTTGGGAACACGTTGGGAACACGTTGGGAACACGTTGGGAAAACGTTGGGAAAACGTTGGGAAAACGTTGGGAAAACGTTGGGAAAACGTTGGGAAAACGTTGGGAAAACGTTGGGAAAACGTTGGGAAAACGTTGGGAAAACGTCACTGCTGTCACTGCTGTCTTTCTCAGGTCTGTTGTAGGCTTGGTCTGCAAAAGATTCTTGCTGCTGAAGAGCAAGAGGAGGAGGCAGATTGGGCCACAAGCATGACAGAGATGTTTGTTTTTCACTCATCCCGGGATCATTAATTAAACTATCCACCAACATTGCAGGAGATGCTGCTATGCCATGTGGGTGTGTCTGAAAACAAGTTTCCCAAACATTATCCAGTTGTCTATCATTTTTCTACCTGTAAAAATGGCCATACTTTGGGGGTAAAAATCATCCTCCATTTCAGACAAACTCAACTATCGGATATTGTTGTATGTTGATTATATTTGTATACATGTATATAGACATACATACAGACATACAGACAGACAGACAGACAGACATACATACATACATACATAATTTGATTCAATTCAATATTCCATTTAATATCTTCATTGTAAATGTGCGTGCCCAAAGTTTTGTTGATCCGGTTCGGTTTCATCGCCAGGACATTGAAATGGGCTCCTGTAGTCCAAGCTCCCCGAGCTCCGATGGTTCGTTGGAAGCCCAGCTGTTGGTGTAGCGGGACATGGCCGGACGCAGCAACGATCTTGGAACATAGAATTGGATGATGGGAAAATTTACAGGAAAGAACTATATTTCATGGTAAAAACCATGGTTTCCTGTAGATTTTCCCTTAAACCAATCCATTGATTGGAACATGACTCTTGCAGGTTAACTACGCCCAGATGCTTGGCTGGAGCCAATATTTTCCTTCACTCCGAGTACAAGTTGTGAACAATCGCAACTCTCACGGACACAGCTCTGCTTTGGGCCTCTAGGTCGGCCTGTTGAATATGAAATCTGGAATGGACCAGTTGTGCATCATCAAGAAATGTGAATAAAAGCTTCAGGATGGTGAAATGCAGAGCCCAACAAAGTTTGCACAGCTATGCTAGAAGCCATGCCGGCAAAGTGTCGCTATTCCAGGGACTTCAATTCAGTGATCAACAGAGCCAAGTTACGCTGACAGGGAAGAACACATCCTGGCAGCCAGCCGGTACTGCTGGGTGACTAAGGAAGTAATCGATTTCACCTGGCTCCCAAGCAGACAGACAGGTGCACGCCAGTGAGTGTTCGAGATTCTCCAAGATCATCTATTAAAAAAAACTGTTTTCCACCACTGGTTCTACAGCAGGACACACTTGCAGAATAGGATTCAAGCTAAGTGCGATGTCTAGATCTTGTCACATAGATCTGACTGCAAAAAGCGCAAATCCGAAGGGCTGGGACACAGTCAGTGGTCTACGTGCAACATCCTCCCCTTGCAGATGGCAACTCAGCTCGGATTTGGCTTCAAGGCTTCATTGGTCGTCAGTTTAAGTCGCAGATGTTTGAAACACCGTACATATTTTTACATATTAGGATGCTCTACAACCACAGGGGCGATTCAAATGGGTACTGAATGTAGTCGCTGAGAACTCCTGAATTTTGGATGTTCTTGGATATTTGTGTTACTTTATACCTTCCCTTTTTTCGGTATGGAACTTATTTCGATCATTTTCGAGCCATAGATCCATGCCCAAATCTTGATTCTTTTCCATGCCCAAATCCCTAGTCCTCAGTGATGCTAGATGCATCCTGCCCAGGTCTGGTCAAGAAACTGAATCAGCTCCTACCTTAGTCTTGGACTGCTTGTGTTGGGGGGGCCATGTTGATACACTCTGAATAGTCAGCTTGCAGATTAAGCGTCGGTCGTTTCTTGCGCTGTCACTGAGAATATCCAAATGCCATGTTGACAAGTTTGATCAGAGTTGCAGTTGTTGGTCCAATGTCCCTGAAGCTTTTACATACACAATCTCCAACTATAGAAATTAAGAACCTCGCATCTTCTCCGGGTCTCTTTATTTTCAGACCTCACATCACCGCTTTCGCAGTGAAAGAACATTTGTTTCTGGTAAAAGGCACGTAGCGGATGTGTTTCAACCTCCACTTGACCGGGCCTTGCTGTAAAATGCTGTGAGGTTTTAGATATGCAGAGTTGTGAGGGAGCTCAAAAGGAGCTCAAGGCTCCTCACTCCGGAGTCACTGAACATTCCTCCAATACTCCATTTGTAATTGAAGACAATTCAGGAGATCCATGGAATCCAAGTCAAAGCTGTGGATCGATGCATTCCAGTCTTTCTCGCAATCTCATCAATGTATCAGTCAAGCAACTGCTGAAACAAGCTCTTTCCCTTCAATGTGAACAGAGATGCTGAGCTGCCATCAAGCTCAGATTCTGCTTTTGCCTGCCACTGAGCAGGACAATACTTTTCAATCATTCCTCTAGTTATTATAGTTGGGTATGTCCAAACACGGGGGAGCCCTCTTCATCGATGAGAGAAATATTGCTTTGTCTGAAAACATAGTACCCCTTAAATCCCTAAATCCATTGTTAAGATGGCCATTTCGGGGTATACACCATTCTCAGACACAATGGACACACTGATGCTCTCCATTTTTGGACCCCCCAAACCTTTGTGCTGTCTCAGCTCTTCCCAAAGACGTTGGGAGAGCTTCGTGGCCGCCTGGGAGAGCACCGAAACCTCTCCAGTCCGCCGCGCCCAAATCCTGTGGAAAAGTGCAGAAGTTTCTGAGGGCTGAATAGTGCCGAATAGTGGAGACCTTGCGGTTCTTGTTCATGTTTTAACATATTTTTGCAGGCATTGTGATTGAGACTGAGTGACTGAGTACCTGCCTTAGGAACACTATTTGCATACGAGGTTCATTGGTTTTAGAGTCTTAGAGTTGTAGTTTTTCTCTCAACTCCACAGTGTCCAGGTCTGCCTCAGATCCTTCTGCGCGAGATCTATGTGCTGGGGTCTTTGATTTTACGATGCTTTCAATTATATTATTATGACCACTCTTTATAGGTGGGATTTGGTGGCGTTGAGACAACTTGGACGTGGGCCGTTCTTGTGTGTTCTGAGTAACAATCGGTAAATATGCAAGGTAGTCATGTCATAAGCCATAAGCAGAACGGCTTTGGCTCGGACAGGGGCACATCAATTTATGTTGGGACAGAGTTGAGTTTGGAAATTGAAACCATGGTACTAATCCATACATCAAACTTTCAGAATCAATATGTGTTTCTCAACACAGTTACCTCTCTCGATAAGGACTGCTAGTAGCAGTTGGTAGCATGAACTCCGCATACACTGGAAATGCGTGCATCAAAGATATCAAAGCTCCGAGGTTGCTGCTGTCACGGACTTGGTGCTGAAGAAGCTCAAAGTAGCTGCAGGTTCTGCAGCTGGGTCAGCTGTTGGTTTTCCTCTTGAACTTTTGGTTTGCCTTGTTTGCATTTGCAAGATTTGCAAGGCCACTTCTATTTGCAGAGCCCTTTGCCCTTGATCAACTCTTGAAAGTGACGAAAGTGACCAATTCTAGCTGCGAGGTCGACAGGATGGAGAGAGACAGGCGATTGGTGTAGCGATTGGTGTAGCTGCAGATGGTTATGGGAATTCCAATTGAGAAGATGACAACTTACAACTGGGGGCCTTGAGACAGGATTAAGCCTGGAACATTGGATGCTGTGGTTCCCAGATACAGTTTGACATAGTTTGACCAAATGATCAGAGCCAAAGGTGGAGGAAAGTGATATTGGGCAGACCATTGGCTGTGTGCTATTTGGCCCTGGGCTGAGTTTCTCATATTGCAGGCTACCTGGGTGGGTTGAAGTTTCCATAGGGCTGGCCTTATGAATGAATCTGGCAACCTAAGGTCATCATAGCATTCCTTCAAGTCTTTTTGGTCAAGCCGGTTTGTGTATTTAACTTGTGTTGACATGTGTAATGACTTTCAAGATTCCAATTTGCTCATAGCTCCTGGTAGAATTGTGTCTACACTTTCCAATGAATGCTGAGTGCCTCGGACTTGCAAGGTCAAAAGAGCCACATTTCAGAACTGTTTCGCGTAGCTCGTGCGTATGCAAGGCAGGCTTTGGTGAATTGCTTCTGTTGCGACTTATGTTGATCTAATTGGACAGTCGAGTATATATACACATATTCACCCAAGTGATGGAGAATGATGGATCGCTGGTATGGCTCAAAATTGTCAGCACTCCATATGGATATCCTATACAACTATGTAAACTTATATGTAAACTTATACCCCCAACAATGGATTGGTCTGTTGATGAACTGATCAACGTTATCGAACTGAAAACTATAGACTATAGTTATTCATTCTGGGGCTATACGATTAAGTAGTGTCAAGCGCTAGAATTACTTAACTTTGCCACTGTTGATCTATTATAATCATCCATCAGGGGAGCTAATGACATCCAATAAAAACGAATGTTAAACAATGATGTTTTGTCTAATGATGTTAATGCACATGGTAATTAAGTTCATTGAGATTTAGTTAACAACCAATTAACTATCATCTATCAACAGCTAGGCTCCATGCTGACACCTCGGAGACGGAGTCAGAATCCTTGGAGGAACTGAGAGAATTGGCGTGACGTCCCAGTGGGTTTTGGGGAGTAACCCTCAAGAAGTGTAAATCATGGTGGATTAACATGGCTTAACATGGATTAACCATGAACAGTGGAAAAAATGATAAAAGATGATGGATTACAATTAGCCGATTTGCCGATGAAAAATAGGGAGTCAACCATGAATCACCAACGAGTACTGGACATAGCAGATGGCCACTGGGTTTTTTTGGGCACTGCTGGCTGATTCAATCATAAACAATGATAATTGGCGGAATCTGCACTAGGAAGTGGCACAAGACGTACATATTTGGAATCTATTTCAGGGTGCATTGCGCAATGGCAATAATCATCGGGGTGTCAAAATGATCGCCCAAAAATGGGTTTCAGTGCTATCACCATTTCCCAAAATGGTAACCTCTATAAATTCTAGACCATATTCTGTAACCCTGGTCAGTAAAATTTAGACTGCTATAAAATTTTACTGACCAGGGTTACAGAATATGGTCTGGTAACCCTGGGTGCTATAAAATTTTGGTCAATTTCCAACACCCAACGACCAAACTGCCGAGGTGCCCAAACTGCCTTTGGAGCTGGTTCCCGATGCTTGGGTCGTCTCCGAGCAGCTCCAACAGGCGACTTGGGTTGCCAATATATTGGGGGATGGTCATTAGTCCATTTTCAAAGATATATATATATATAGACATTGATATATATATATATAGACATTGATATATATATATATAGACATTGATATATATATATATATAGACATTGATATATATATATATATAGACATTGATATATATATAGATTGATATAGATATAGATTCCCCTACTACATACTGTATGTACATATATATATATGTAATATTCTTATATCCCATGATGTTTGGAATTCCCTTCTGGGGGATGGATGACCATACCCACATATGAGTCTGTATATGATGATACCAAAACTTGAAGAACCAATGAACCAAACATGGCGGCATATGTATGTAGATAAGTCGCTGCGGGTAGGTGTTACACAGGTTTGTTTGGTTTAATGGCTAACCGCTAGCATTTTTTTGCCTGGCAATGGGCACTGCCAACTTTCAATAAGTAAAGCGTCTACTGTTTTGGTGGATTTTCCGGTCGATCCCATGGTTGATCATCGTTTTCTGCATTCAAACATGTCAATTTCATGGCATTTTGTAGCCTTTGATGGGCCTTTGATCGTTTTAAGTGGGGAACGCTATGATACACCCATGATTCAACCATTCAAACATCAGCTCAGAGGCAGTTCTTGGAGCTGCCACCAGCTGCGGATTACAAGGCGCGGCTGGTTGAGCTGGTTGAGCTGGTGGAGTCTTTTTCTGCGCTTCTGTCAGGTTCAATGGAACTCTTTTCTTGATACATTGAGAAAATCATCTTCGCATCAACAATGGAAAGTGATTGGAGGGATTGCGAGCAGCTAGGTGTTGCCAACGAAGTGCTTAATGACTACAATGAGGTGCGAAGTGGTTGCTGGTCTTTCTGACATGTGACATTTGGGTCGGGTTGTGGGTTCCAATTTCAGTGAAACAAGATTTTTCGGCTCCCATCGCAGAAAGTATCAGGTTTGAAACCCACTGGTGACCCCACTGGTAACCTTGGGAAGGACAGCTCACCCTCAGCAATGATCTCCAAATGCCTTGGAAGACTCTCAGCATATCACAGGACCATGCAGCTTGTCGCCCATGATTTCTTGGTTTGGGATGAATGTAAAGTAATGTAAACCTCCAAGATCAAGTCTGCTAGGTCTCACTGAATCTGATGATATTTGAGAGATTATTGGTTGCGGTTAGATGCGGTTAGTAATTAGCAAAGGGTTTCCTGCACATAGGGAAACCAGGGAGACTGGTCAGCGTAGGAGCTGCGGTGTGCCTGGTCTGGTGCCCCTTGCCATCTCGGTCGCTCGCTGAATGCGTGGCAGGTCGAAGTGGGAAGCGAAGTTGTGATGTGGGAAGCAGGGCAATTTACAAAGAGGGAGTGTTAAATAGTGTCCATATCGGTGTACAAATATCATATGTATATGACTGTATATGTATAATATGTATATGTATAATATGAGTATATGTCTAATATGCATAATATGTATAAGATGTATAATATGCATAAGATGTATAAGATGCATAATATGCATAAGATGTATAAGATGTATAATATGTATAATATGTACAATATGTATCAGATGTGTAATATGTACAATACAATAATATGTATAGTATGTACAATATGTATGATATGTGTATATACATATGTATATCTGAATACAGATAAGTAGATATGACCAAGTCTACATGAAAACATCCGAGTGGTGGGATAGAGCTTGAGGATCCAAGAAGCGTCACATGATCCTTTGCATCTGAGGGATGGTGTTCGCAGTGGCTGTCCAGCAACCAGAGCGCGATAAAAATGCAGGACGGGGCGTACCAGAAGGTGGCAGTGTTTTGCATGGCCAAAGTCCATCAAGTTCTAGTGAAGTTTCAGCTCTCTATTAGAAACATAAATCTACTAAAAGAGTGACAAATTACTTTCTACATTCTTGGGGTTCCAACAATGCTTCTGGGATAATGCAAGTAAGACAAGCCCCTTGACCTTCAAGCTGTTGAAGCCTATTTCAGACTGCATATGTGCGAAGCCAAGTGTCCAGGATTTACCAGAGTACGACCTGGATGATGAGGACCGAATCTGGCAGACACATTTCTTCCTTGAGATGTTGTGTTTTGCCAGGAGCAGATGGAGGGTCCTCCGGCCATCACAAGTGAGCTGCTGACCCTGGGCCAAATAATGGAAACCCTCCCATCCAAAATAGACGGCGCTTCTCATTGCAGGAGCAATATGGACGTATCCCAAGACTTGGGCTCCCACACCTACTGTACACAGACATAAATAGATAAATAAACAAATAAAAAGATAAATAAATGAATAAAAGAAAAACACACATATATATATATGTGTGTGTATACCCATACAGATATAGATATAGGTTCACTTTGGTCTCCCGCTGCAAATCCCCGATGTTTGGGACCTTGGCCCATTTTTGTTGGACCCAATCTGCCAAGGGCTAAAGTGGCCGAGCTGCTTCCCAGCTGCTGGGGAGACGAAGTCGCTGTGCCTGCTGAGTTGCTGGACCTTGACGTGGCTCGTCCAAGTTGGAGGTGGAGGATGGGAGTTGGAGAAAGTGAAAAGAGTGGAAAAGTTGGAAACGTTGGAACAGTTTTCTCAATCTTTTCATACTTTGGAAGTTGTGAGACATCTCAATCTCTTCAAGCTCACAGAGACTCGTGGCCCAGGCATTTGAGCACTTGAAATGGCGGAGTCGTTTGACGCTGCTTGCAGCCCAAGAGCCCCATGCTGATGTCGTGGCAACTTGGTCTGCTTGGATCGCTTTAGAGAATGAGGATGAATAAGGTACAGCGCCAAAAAGATCTGTACAAGGTGGTGCCCCCTAGATAGCTAAGTTGGTTTATAACTCCAATAACTATGGTTTATAGGTGATATATCTATAGTTAATGGGATTATAAACCAACTTATAACTGGGGGGCACCACCTTGTAGGATGTTGACCAGGAGTTGGAGCGCTCATGTGCAATATCTTGCCTGTAACGTCAATGATTGGGATACCCGGATACCCAAAAAACCCTCCCACCCGACTGCAGATGCCAACTAAGCCAAGGCTTTGCTTCGGGAGCTCCAGTCAGACGCAAAATCAGCAGATCCTGATGGAATGGATTGGAAGGGAAACAGGTAAACTCATCAGCTTTTTGAACCTTAGCTGTAACTTGGCGTGACTTTGTTTGCCAGTCTCCAAGTGTCTTCATGATTTGCTTATCATGTGATCCTTTCTTGGCAAGTGACAACTGTTCTGCCATTTCTTGGCTCACAGGAATGATTTACCACATTGGCATGGGCAGTATACAACAACGCTGCAATTACTGTGTGAATTGGCCACTGTGGCTAAGATAGTAAGAGTTGCTAACAGTTGCAAACAGAAAAATTGCATCCAACGGAGAGCTTGGAGCCAAAATTGGCCAAATTGACAAACTGACCCTTGGCACTTCCCAAGTTCAATGCCTAGCCATCATGGCTACCGCAGTTCTATGCTCAGCTGCAATCTGTTGGGGAAGCATTGATTGAGCATGAGTGAGCACGCCTTGGTGATGTCAAGTGATTTCTTTAAGGTACTAATGTCTTGTGATCCGAAGACAAATTGCTTAGCTGCGGTTGTGGTTGTGGTCGTGGTGGTGGTTGTGGTTGTGGTCGTGGTCGTGGTTGTGGTTGTTGTGGTTGTGATTGTTGTGGTTGTGGTTGTTGTGGTTGTGGTTGTTGTGGTTGTTGTGGTTGTTGTGGTTGTTGTTGTTGCTGCTGTTTGCACTCATAATATACTATCATTTGACAAGAAGTGAATGTGCTTCAGGTCTGGAAGAGCACGACCAAGCCGATGTTGAGGATTGAATGGTTTGGCTGGAGATTGGGTGATTGAAAAACACGTTTTCGCATAGGGTAATCCGATTTTAGGAGCAAGAATGATCACTTTTTGGATTCACTCTCTAATTCATCAACATATTTCCAGGGTTGACAGATCTCATTTCAGGCGCATCTTCTGGACTGTCGTGAAGGGCTCAGCTTCGGAAGGCCCTGGCCTAGATTTGAAAACGTCAAAGTTTTCTTGGGCACCAGGGAATAGCATATGTCGAATTCGAGTTGACACACTCCCATAAGGTTGACAAAGTCCCAAAAATCCCAGTGATCACAATATTTGCACCCAGTAATGCCAGGAATTCTGGCAAGATTGGGCTCTGGGCTTTGCCAAGGTGTACCTTCTGAGCGCAGCAACAGCACAGGGCCTAGCAGAAGGGTGAGGATTCTGACATGTCGAGCCCGGGAAATCTGAATTTGACCCAGAACATCCCAGAACTACCTTGAACGGTGTGCATCAATTTCGTGTGGGCCCATCATGTTGTAGCAATTGTTCCTTCTTGGAGGACACACTCGACCTTCCCTCAATCCGTATTTTGCAGCCTGGTACTTCAGGCGCAACTCTAGAAGTTGCCAGAGAGGAAGAAGCAACTAGTTGGAAACCCAGAGAGTCTTGCTTTTAGTCAAACCATCTTTTTCGAAAGTCATTTCTACGGTTGCGAGAAGATTCAAACTTGGATTCAAAGCTGCCAAGATTAGTCATTCATCTTTGCAAGGTTCGGTGAGGTCCAATCTTAGACAGCGAACGTAGCCGACGAGTGCAACCACTCAGGTCCACATAGCCAATGGGGCAGACCACATTTGCTGTTCTTAGGCCGGTCGGAAGAAATTGTTGCTGTCCCCTATTATATGCCGAGTTACTCCTGTGTTACTACAATGTGGTTCAGAGAGAAGTTATGCCAGCTGCCAAACCAAAGTTGATATTGAACAGCTGGCTTGCAGACCCTAATCCACTGTAGGAATAGGTGCAGATACTCAAAGATACTCAAAGATAGTCAAAGATAGCAATCTTCAGAATCCATCAGTAGTAGGTCTTGTACTCAGTGGCTTTTTGGGACTGCAGGCAGCCTGTTCCTTTTCGCTATGGCCTTGATTCCAAGGTGGGCGTAGGGATCTCAACACATTGCAATCATCAGAACAGCAGCTGCCTTGGGTACCAGGATACCTGGTTTTCCTCGTCACTCTGTCTGGCGCCCAGTGCTAAAAGCAAAAACCATCGCGCAGTGCTGACGGTCCATCCTGGGTGGAGTCATTTGCACGAACATACCTTTGGCCTTTGGCCCATTGGATTCTGTATTGCAGAAGAGACCTTGCAAAGTATACCAGGTATGCAGGGTACAGAAGACCACCCACAAGCTTTTTACTGTCTGCAAAATCAGGTGCAGACTGGGCATATGACAGATCTTTGGGACGAGGCTTGTTCGCTGCCAATATCAGGTTGGCAGTGGCTGCATTGGTCGTTTTTTTTTTTGAAAGTGGTATTTTGTCCACCTTAGCCCTGAGAAAGTTTTGCCCCAGCTTAGACTTTGGTGTGTGTGGAGTAAAAGAATTTTCCGCAGGAAAGTATCAAAAGGTAGAGAGCCGACTCAAAATTCTCAGCCTTTTTGGCAGTATCAACATGGCTTTGCAAGATGAATTTCTGAGTGACTCCTTTCAGTGTCCTCTTTGGCAAAAGCAATGCATTCATATTCAACTCAAGGACTTTGAGCCGGTCAGATGGCGCCTAAGGCAATTATCCAATCGCAGCACAAAACCCAGGACTCCGGTGATGGCATGTTGTTTAGCGAGTTACACTGCACGGTTTGCTTATCAAGGGGGATATGGCCCTCAGTTACCAGTTACGAACTGCCATCACTTCGCCCTTAGGAGAAGTCCTCCTGTGGACACTATGGATGTGGACAGTCAGGGTTGCGGCTGGGAACCTGTGGCTGTGATGACAGTTGCCTGGGTTCTCAGTGTTCAGAGCCAGGTTTGACGTGCTGAATCCGCGCCTTCCGCGACCTTCCGTGACGGCTGAGGCATGGCGGATGGAAGCTGCTGCTATGACTACCAGCAGCTTTGCAAGGCTAGAGCCGCTAGAGTCGCTAGAGCCGCTAGAGCCGGAAGGTTAGGAGAAATTGGGGGTACACAACAGGCAAGTTCTGGACGCCCCCCAATCCAGTGCCATGGTGCTGCATTGTTGATGGAAGCCTTCCATTTCATCGATGTGAAAAAACATGTTCGCTACATCAGGTTCAAATCCGGGGGGTTCCACCAGGTTTCATACCCAGAATATGCACGTGACACGCCAGTCTGCCAGGTCAGTTCGGCTGAAAGCTCCAAAGATAAGGTGCGGAAGAGCTGTGGAAGCTGTGAACAATGGATGTTTACGAGCAATTTGAAGAAAGTTGTGAAGGTTCTTGCAGATCTCAAGGCCCCCTAAGCACATTAGGTATCTACTTTTGAGATACCTTGGACTTGCAGGGCAAAGTCGGACGATGTGCAACTTACGGATGTTCCAAAGCCTATCGCTACGATCATTCGTTGATGCCTGAGCATGCCTGAGCGACAAGTTTGAATCCAGCGAGGGATCTCTGCAGCCCCAAATCCCTGCTGTCAGAGGCCATGCGAGCCAGTCGCCAACCCATGGTGTCGCTCCTTCCGAGGTGTCAATGTGTTCCCAGTTGCAAAGACTTTGGCGATTGCTGTCCCGACTACACGTCGCACTGCGGGGCCTGAAACTTAGATTACCCGATTATATGATATTATATGCATATGGCAATGTCCAAGAATGTGAGGTGGATAACCTAATCATCCCTGATCAATGGGTTTCCCAAGGAAAAATCTTGGATCTTGGGTTCCCAACTCTTGGACCACAGGCCAACCAGTCCCGTGCTTCTGAGAGGGCACCAAAGAAAAATGAGGACTGTGCCTTTTTGCCTTTGAACTAGTGCTTCAATTTCAACACAGCTATGGATTTCATCAATTTTGCATAATTTTGCAGGAGCCAAAAGTGAAAGCCGCTTTTGTACCTCAAGCATATGCAGGGGGCTTGGGAAGTTGTGATCAGGAAAAGGGACAAGGTTTACTGTTCCCTAAGACATCAAAGTCTAGTGTTACTTATTCACTGCTCATTTGCTGCGCAAGGATGTTGCCGGTGCATCTGTATTTTGTGCATATCAATGAAGGGCGGTGGGCACTAAAGTGTGCCTGAAGGAGCGCTTTTTCATCTCCTGTCCTGTAAAGTCCATTCCCATGAGTTGCTGCTAGACCCCGGCGCTCCCCCTTCCTGGAGTGTTGGTTTTTCAACAAAATCTTCCTTCAAAGGTCATAGTCCGCTTTCTTGCCTTCAACTATGTTTCCATGGCTTCCGCTGTAGGTGTCCGCAGGATCGAAAAAGAAGCATAAGGCTGGGATAGTGCTGGGCTTCAGAGGGCTTCTCAAACGATGTCGAAACCAAAACCTGCACCGATAAACCCCCAGAATCAACAAGGGCTTGCTTTGAGACAACCACCAGCTGATACTACCAGCTCATTCAGCATGAATTCGAGATCATCCATGTTTTGAGGTAATAGCACAGAAGGGTCACTACCCTGGAAAGCTATATTATGACCCCCAAGAATAGCTTCGGACGATAATTCTTGTACTTGAAAGGGCTGGACATATAATTTCTAGCAGTGTAACCCAGAAATTGTTGAAAGTCATAGCATCACCATCTTCATATTATGGCTCTTTGTGAAAACGGGGGCTTAAGAGGCCACTTTGTGCCACTTGTTTCGGTGGCGGGAAGTCCTTCGCACGAGTTTTCTGCAGGCATTTGCGAAGGATCGCGAAGCAAGCATTCAACTTATGCGATGGCAGGTGGAGATGGGAATTAGGTCCAAGGCGTCCAAGCCCTGATGGGGAAGATGCTGACATAGCGTGCCATTTACGAGAAAACCCCAGAGGGTTGTCAGCAAACAATCATACGCATTTTGTCGTGTGGCGATGAACTATTAGCATGGGGGTTGATGATGAATCAACCAACGACAACATCGACAACAACAACAGCAACAACAACGACAACAACAACAACAACAACAACAACAGCAACAACGTACTAGTACTACTCGTACTACTCGTACTACTAGTACTACTCGTACTACTAGTGATACTAGTACTACTAGTACTACCAGTACTACCAGTACTACCAGTACTACCAGTACTACCAGTACTACCAGTACTACCAGTACTACCAGTACTACCAGTACTACCAGTACTACCAGTACTGCCTGTACTACCGGTACTACCAGTACGACCACCACCACCACCACCACCACCACCACCACCACGACGACGACGACGACGACGACGACGAAGACGACGAGGACGAGGACGAGGACGAGGACGAGGACGAGGACGAGGACGAGGACGAGGACGAGGACGAGGACGAGGACGAGGACGAGGACGAGGACGACTACCACTACGACTACCACTACCACCACCACTACCACCACCACTACCACCACCACTACCACCACCACTACCACCACCACTACCACCACCACCACTACCACCACCACTACCACCGCCACTACCACCACCACCACCACTACCACCACCACTACCACCACCACTACCACCACCACTACCACCACCACTACCACCACCACTACCGCCACTGCCACTGCCACTGCTACTGCTACTGCTACTACTACTGCTACTACTGCTACTACTGCTACTACTGCTACTACTCCTACTACTACTACTACTACCACTACGTCCTCTTCCTATGGTCTGGAATATGCTCGGCAATGATACTGCTGGAGGAGTACTTCCGGATCTCCTCCGTCAAACAAAGCACTCGCATTCTTCTGCCCTGATCTAGGTCTCAATTCTCAGTCTGCGAGTAGGACATGCTTTGGCTGTTTCCAGGATAATGAATTTGATCAGACTCCTTACTGGTTCCTTTTAATACTACTACCACTACCACTACCACTACCACTACGACTACGACTACGACTACTGCTACTGCTACTGCTGCTGCTGCTACTGCTACTGCTAGTGCTAGTGCTAGTGCTACTGCTCTGCTACTGCTGCTGCTGCTACTGCTACTGCTACTGCTACTGCTACTACTACTACTACTAGTACTACTACTACTACTACTACTAGTAGTAGGGATGGCTCAAGACCTATCATTTTTGGGGAAGAACCACCCATTTGCACGGTATTTTAGTGCTCGCCAGGGCAACAGGGTTTTGAGCCAAATAATACAAGAAAATCTGTTTCTGAGAAGTTGACATGTGTATGTGAACTTTGGCACTTTCAGGCAGTGCGAAGCTGCCCTCCCCAGTTTCTGGACAAGACCATTTTGGCGGGGAAACAGATCGCCAAGGCCGCTGGTTGGTCCATTGTTATGTCAAAGCCGTCAGGTGGTCGCTGTTTGACATGATTCTGCCTAGGGAAATCATGCGTCATGCGTGTCAGGAGTGTCATGAGTGTCATGTGTGGAGGCCTTTCACCTTCGGGTCCAGACATTTGTCTGTACTTGTCTTCATTCTGGGCTGCAATTGTAGATTAAGTATTATTTTCCTGATTGGGTTAATAGGTTATCACCCCCATCACTTTTTGGGTAATAGCCCACATCCATTGTTCGGGAGGATCACTGATCTTTCGCGCCTTTCCCGTTGTAAACCTGCGCTGCCCGCTGCCAGTTGTCACAGATCTCCACTGCAGCTGATTGCCAGAAGGCGGAACCGAGGGGAACCCCTACTGCTGGGATGCAAAGCTGGGTTAATGGTACCTAGATAGGAAAAGGTTGCAGGTTGAACCGTTGTAGCCACTGTTTTGACAGAGTTTCAGTTTTCTTTGGATTCAAAAACTCTACATAGGGTGCTTCTTTCCATGAACTCAGTGCCACCAGATGTGCAAACCTCCAACAGGCTTGCACTGATCACGGCACTACATGCGATGGATTCGTTTGGGAGATGAGCGGCAACTTACCTGACCATGGCGACAGGAAGCGAGAAGTGAGATTCGGAAACTCTATTGCAGACCTCAGCAATTCACTTCCAACATGCAGGTACATGCATAAGACATAGACAATATGAACTTGCTCCATATTTGGTACCACCACCCTTGGCTTTCCCAGAAGATGCCAATTTGCATCCTGTTGTGGCTTCCATCTCAGGCACCTGTGTGCTGTCGGACCTGAAAAATGTCCGGCTTGGCATGTTTGTAGACACCCTGGGGACATGGTCCATCATGATGGGCCGTTTCTTGGGCTTCGACAGCCATTCTTATGGGATGTATGCTAGTTTATGCTAGCGGGTGGAAAACAGCGTGTGTCGTCGTGCAACTTTTTGAATATGGGGGTTGGGTGGGGTGGGGTGGGGTGGGATATTAACGTTCATGTACCTTGCGTACATACGTGGATGCTACGCTGTTGCTACGTCACTGGTCATGGGTTGGGTGGTGTGGGGTGTTAACGTTCATGTACCTTGCGTACATGCGTGGATGCTACGCTGTTGCTACGTCACTGGTCATGGGTTGGGTGGGGTGGGGTGGGATATTAACGTTCATGTACCTTGCGTACATACGTGGATGCTACGCTGTTGCTACGTCACTGGTCATGGGTTGGGTGAGGTGGGGTGGGATATTAACTTTCATGTACCTTGCGTACATACGTGGATGCTACGCTGTTGCTACGTCACTGGTTGGGTGGTATATTAATGTGGGACAGCGATGTATACACTATAGATACACACTGGTTGGGTGGTATATTAATGTGGGACAGCGATGTGTACACTTTAGATACATATACATATATATATACACATATATATATATCTCTATACATTATATATATATGATATTTATGACTTGGGAGTCGCAGCAGCTTCCAAGTCTGGAAAGCCTCCACCTGAGAGTGCCCCGCGCATTCGTGCCACTGGTGCTTTGCAATGTGTGCAACCGACCCACAAACGTGGGCGCAAAAGCATCTTGGTAACAGACGGTGCCCCATGCTACCCTAAACTGACCTCTGAACACAGTCTGCTTCATGAAGCTTGCAATCATAGTAAGGGCATCTTCTGCATCACCAAGAAAAAGGAATGGGGAAACTTGCTGGTGCACACCGGTGGCATCGATGGAATGTGGAAGATTTCCAAAGGTGCAGTATCATCCTCTTGGAGCACACGTAAAGATGGTGTTGTGAACCCTCAATTGCTTCAAGGAATAAGGGTTTGGCAATGGCGATGGCACCATGGAAATTCCACTGACTTCCTTAGTCTCACAGGCAAAGCTCTGAGCAAATGCTTGGAGAAGTGACATGCCACCGAAGACCAAGAAAAAAGGTTCCAGGCCGCCACAACCACAAAACCCTGTAAATACCACGACATTCCTTCAAAGTCATTCAATTTTGACCGGCAAAATTTAAGGTAATGTTCATCATAAAATGTGTACGGCGCCACAGCGCCAGAAGAGTTTCTTTTCAAAAAGTGCTTAACCGCTAGCGCGGTTTCCCACCCGCCGGGTAGTTTATGAATGCTTTGTTATGATGATCAACATATTATTTCAAGCCATACCATCCTCTGTGTCCTACATGAAGAAACGGGGATGAGTCAAAACCTCTATAAAACAATTCAGTGGATACAGCTGGGGGAATGGACAGCCATCAATCAAGCTATCCTATTGCCAGTCGCGACTCGCTTCTTTGGCCAGGATCTTCCAATGATGGTGATCCAGGCAGGGCAGTGAAAACACCAAAGCAATCGGAAAAACTGGATATGGATATGGTAAACCTGATATATATCTGACTGTATACAGTACAAATTAATGTAATGTAATGAAATGTAGTGTAGTGTAGTGTAATGTAACGCAACGTAACGTAACATAATGTAATGTAATGTAGGGTATGGTATGGCATTGTATGGTGTGGTATGTATGCAATGTGTATAATATATATATATATATATATAGACACACACACACGCAATTAATATATTAATATATTTGGATATATATATACATACATATATATATATATCTTATATCTGGATATAGATGGTTTCGAAAGTTAATGATCTGTATTCACCCTAATAGCCGCATCATCAGCGTTCGGCCAAGTTGGAGTAGACCAGTGGCTCCGACCAGGAAGGCTTGATTGCGGGCATGCCGTGCTGTCGTCCTGGCGTCAAGCACAATGAGTCACAGGTCGGGGGCTGCGATGCAGTTTTGTTGGTAAAATCTGGTTGCTTGATAGGGTTCCCATGGGTTCCCATGGGTTCCCATGGGTTCCCATGGGTTCCCATGGGTTCCCATGGGTTCCCATATTGGAATATATTGGAATTCAATCAGAATTAGATTCTGGATGAGTGCTCCATGACATCTTTTTATGTGGACCTGGAGTCCATCAAATTGTTTGGAACGTGGCACCGCTCTTCCGAGCCCAGGTGCTCAGGGATTGTCCTGAGAATGCGCTGGACACAGACATCACAACAAATGCAGGCTGCTGTGGGCTGGCTGCTGTCGGCTGGTCCAGGGTGTTGGGACCAGATGGATTTCCTGAAACGAAACTGCTGCATGTCTTCGCAGATGTCAACGGCTTCTACTTATCTCCGTACTACATGGGCCTGCCGGCACACTTAGCAGGATGAGATGTTTTGTCATCATTTCCTACCCTATAGCTTGACAGGTTTCTAATGGTTTTTGGTCAAAGATGGATTCTACAAATGATAAGCAAAGCAGCAGAGTCTCCCACATTGCTGTCCTCGCTGTCCTGGCAGTGCTCAGTATGGGAGGCCTCCGCGACGTTCCAAATGTGAAGAGCGCCTACAAATGTCAGGAGGCTGGAGTCCGGCTGGAGATGAGGATGTCATTGTGGTTTGTCCAAACTGCAAGTGAGGTCTGGGTTTGACTCTGAAAGATTGCTGCTGATGGAATCAGTTTCCACTAGTTTAAGGTTTACACCTAAACCTGAGTTTCTTGGCACCGTTTGAGCAGCATTAAAGACGAGTGGACATGGGCAATGGAGTGCTGACACTTTCAATAGTTGCCTTGATATGCCTTGATGTCGACTCGCAACAAGATTGACTTTTCCATAGAGGCATCCGTATCTTGGGGTACAAGGGTTGTGAAGATTGGCCCAGTCCAAATTCAGCTTGGTTCAAGGTCAGTTGGCGATGCACAAAAGCTAACAGAATCCCAACTCCTGCAGAGCCTGGTGCGCAAGGTTTGCACAAAAACAGCAGCTTGCGGTGCTTTTTCCTGGAATCCTGGTGCTCATAGGTGCTGACAGGGAAAGAGCTGTTGGGCAAGGTTTACTATAGTTTGTTCCGGCAGGCCTACATTTTTTCTTGCAGTTTGAAGTTGGAATCAGAGTCCTGAAGTGAGATGAAGTGGATCAGATTATTGAGCAGCTCAGCTTTTTTTTACCAGGTGCAGTCTCAAACAGCTGGCACCAACAGAGACTACAAAAGTGATGGCCAAGGACAGTTGAGAAACATCGGGCAGGGCTTAGGAGTGGGGCTACAGCTACTCAGCAGGTCGTCCTAGTGCCAGCAACTGGTTCAAGGGCTCAAGGGTTCTTGTGCACTCTGGAAAAACCCACACCCTTTCATGGAAGTTAAGGTTGTGACATCCGGAAACTCGGGCACTTTCAACCTCCAAAAAATCTGGGGTGTAGCGACTCAACGCGGATGGTGAAGCATGAATAGTGACCAAATTTGTGCGTCCATTGATACCCAATCTCGGAGCCATACCTCGTGTACTACGCGGGACTCAGTGGCTGACCTTTGCATTGCCATATTTATCAGGCTGGCTTCGTGTCTGGCTTGCCATGTGGTTGTCGAGTCACTTGTCAAAAGATGCCCTTGAATTCGCGAACGTGGGGCCCGTGGGGGTGTCGGGTTTGAGGTTTTGCTATGTTTTGTTCAGTTCACCGGAACACCAACAAACGGAGGTTTCAGTAAGAAGAACGGGGATTTTTTATCAACGAAAGATGGGCACAGTAGCAAAAAACAAGAGAACGTGCGGGGAAGTTGCCGTTGAATCTGGCAAGATGAGAGTTGCTTTTTCCTCGAACCGATGCTCTTCCAGTGATCTACGTCCCAGAATCCCCCCCGATGCTTAAAACCTTGAAATGCGTCATATCACTGGAGCTTCTTCTTATCGACTCAATTGATTCCTGGAATGAACACTCAATGGATTTGTTTTGTGCGAACATTTGCAGGAAGCGATGTTTCTCACATCAAGTGACACACACACAGTTGCACATAATTTAACTATGGAACAGCACCATTTTTAACAGGTAAATCATCGAACTATACAAATGGACCATTTCCGTAGCTATGTTAAATTTCCAGAGGTTTTTTATATGGAGGGTTTTCGGTTCCCAGAATAGGATAGACAAATCTAGATTTTCCACCACTTTTTTTTTGGGAGATTTTTTTATCTTTTTTTCCTTTCAACATCTTTCAACCCTGGAAAAAACACAGCGAGGCAACTCCGGAGAATGCCCTGTGGCCCGGCAGCGACGTGGAACGCTTCACCATGCCCTTGCCCCGAGGGTCCCACGGACGTGGGATGAGGGCCTCCTGACGTGGGATGATGCAGCAACCCATTCACCCGGCAAGGGCTTTTTTTTTGTTTTAAAATAATGTTTATGCAGATGTTAATGATGTTAATGTTAATGTTTTTCTTGCGTCTGGGGAAAAAAGTGTGATAGATAGTGTTTTAAACCGTTTGATATCGTTTGATCATGTTGTGAATGGGGAAAACGCCCATTATAATATTGTGATACTGTCATGAGGAAAAGCCATGAAAAGCCATGATATTGTCACAATGTCCATCAGCTTATTGTTACTGTAGCGTGACAATCCAATTACGCCATCATTTTTCTCGCAGGCAAACCACCGCCAAGCCTGGCAGCCTCCTGTGTTTAGCACTGATGGTGCCCTACTCATACGAAGCAGGACGGAACCAGCTGGGCCGCCCACAGCTTGCTGCTTTAAGAGGAAGTCCCTGTGAAAGTTGTGCAAAGTCCAGAACGTGTTAAGTCCAGGTTTATTCTGATCATGATACTGACCACACTGACCGCAGTGCCAGAATGTGTATTCTCAGGCTCATAAGGGTGCTTGAAGGTTCTTGAGAATGCGGTATGTTTGAGCATAAGTCACCTCAGCTGACAATTCCTTTCAGTGATCTCCAGGCTTACTGGTGATGCAATACAGGCATCATGTGGGGATTTTCTCATGCGACGAGTACCAGGTCTGGCTTTCTGTGCCCGCTATTGCGAAACAGGTTTCCAGCCAGGTAGCTCCTACTTGGAAGCAGTATTGCCTGAGGGTTGATATGATGAAGTCAGCGAGCATCGCGTATGGTTTGAAAGACCCAAAATCCAACATTTCATCAATTCTTTGGCCGCAGTTCTTGAGCAGGGGAATCCCAAAGGGGATGAAAGACACTCACGGGAAGCCTGGAAAAACCTCAACAAACATTGGACATGAACAAATTTGGTCAGCTACACAAATCACACCGAGAATGCCATTCCGGCCAGGTTTGCCCACTTGAAACTCGGAACGTTCCATGGCTCGCCAGGTCTACAGCAGTCAGGCCATGGTTTTGGCACCTGGACTTGAAACTCGGAAGGCCTGGACTTGACGACTTGAATCATTAACTGACATGTGTCAGTTGGGATACATCACTGACCATCAAGTTGGATGATTTTTGAAGCCGAGATGTGAAAATGACTTGAACAGGTGTTGACCAGTCAAAAGTGCGAAGTGGGAGGAGATTTCTGAGTTTTTTCCTGCAGATGGATCTATCGCAGTGGGATGGGAGACCTTGATGTCGCATCCTGAAATTGGGCGAGTTCCTTAGTGTCTATAAGTGACATGCCCTCTGGTAAACTAACATAACTATGGAAAATCACAATTTTCAATGGGTAAATCCACTATAAATGGCCATTTTCAATAGCTATGTTAAATTACCAGAGGGTACATGATGCCCTTGGCGCAGGTTTTTCGGATGGGAGGTTACCAGAATCATTCTGCAGCCAGGAGAATTCAAGAGTGCTTTGAACCTCCGCATTTTCGCAAGCTTTTGGAGGTCGCTGTGGACATTTGTTGATGTTTGAGGCTTCAAGTTTGTAGAGAGGCCAGAACTCCGAAAGAACTGCGAAATGAAAAAGATAGCATCTATTCCAGAGTTGGTTTTGGGGAAAATTACAGGACCCCCCCTATATTTGGGGGTACGAACTACAGGTTCCTGTAGATTTTCTCTCAAACCAATCCATTCAATCTAACGCAAAGACTTGAGTCCTGAATCACAGTGATCAGTTCCTGCAAGCCTCGGCCTTCAAGTGTGGCATCCAGAGATTTTCCCGGGCTGATGGTAAGTATTTCCTGTTGCCTTTTTGTTTACAGAAGCATTGTTGTAGGCAAGTCGTGATAGACGGTCAGTACCTGCTCTACAACTGGATTGTCAAGGTGTGGCTTTTGACCTTCCATAGAAAGTTGTGGAAGCCTGTAGCAATCACAGCGCAGGAGAAATGACACAGGTCACTGAGGCAGACCACGATCGCTTTCCATTTTCCTACGACCATGAACTCACGGAATAACCTCTTTTGGGACGTAGTCATGTCATGAGATTTCAATAGTTCTAAATCGATTCTATCACTCAACCATCGATTTTTCTTTGTTGCTTGTGTTTTTTTACAACCTCCTGGTTAAGTATCTTCACCATCCGCAGCAGCTAATCTAGCCTGGGCGCTCCAGGCTGATCCTGACAGTGTCTTCTTTCCGCAGCGCCTGCGGCCCATCTTGAAACAACACGAAGCAGGCGCCTGCGGCCCCCGGTGGATCGGTCCATGGGTGATTGGTATCGTGATTGGATGATGGAATGATATATTAATATAAGTGGAATGGGTAGAATGGTATCATTAATATCCAATCACCCATGATATATCCATAATATATTAATATATGGTATCATGAATAACAATTCCTAATGATCTTAACATAAGTGGAATATCATCCATATGGAAATATAATATAATCCATGTGATTCAAGAATTCCTGATGATATTCATATTATCCATAGGATAACATCCATTGGTATCCATCATTGGTATCATATCCATTGGTATCATTAGGAATATCATCCATGGTCCTAATGATAATAACATAAGTGGAATATCATCCATATTATATAATATAAGCCATGTGATAAGAATTCCTATTATGATCTTAACATAAGTGGAATATCATCCAGATTATATAATATAATCCATGTGATAAGAATTCCTATTATGATCTTAACACAAGTGGAATATCATCCAGATTATATAATATAATCCATGTGATAAGAATTCCTATTATGATCTTAACATAAGTGGAATATCATCCAGATTATATAATATAATCCATGTGATAAGAATTCCTATTATGATCTTAACATAAGTGGAATATCATCCAGATATAATCCATGTGATAAGGATTATATATCCAGTTTATATATCCATGTGATAATTCCCATAAGTGGAATATCATCCAGATTATATAATATAATCCATGTGATAAGAATTCTATTATGATCTTAACATAAGTGGAATATCATCCAGATTATATAATAAATCCATGTGATAAGAATTCCTATTATGATCTTAACACAAGTGGAATATCATCCAGATTATATAATATAATCCATGTGATAAGAATTCCTATTATGATCTTAACATAAGTGGAATATCATCCAGATTATATAATATATTCCATGTGATAAGAATTCCTATTATGATCTTAACATACGTGGAATATCATCCAGATTATATAATATAATCCATGTGATAAGAATTCCTATTATGATCTTAACATAAGTGGAATATCATCCAGATTATATAATATAATCCATGTGATAAGAATTCCTATTTATCATCTTAACATAAGTGGAATATCATCCAGATTATATAATATAATCCATGTGATAAGAATTCCTATTATGATCTTAACATAAGTGGAATATCATCCAGATTATATAATATAATCCATGTGATAAGAATTCCTATTATGATCTTAACATAAGTGGAATATCATCCAGAATGGTGGAATATCATCCATATAATATAACCCATGTGATACGAATTCCTATTATGATCTTAACATAAGTGGAATATCATCCAGATTATATAATATAATCCATGTGATAAGAATTCCTATTATGATCTTAACATAAGTGGAATATCATCCAGATTATATAATATAATCCATGTGATAAGAATTCCTATTATGATCTTAACATAAGTGGAATATCATCCAGATTATATAATATAATCCATGTGATAAGAATTCCTATTATGATCTTAACATAAGTGGAATATCATCCAGATTATATAATATATTCCATGTGATAAGAATTCCTATTATGATCTTAACATAAGTGGAATATCATCCAGATTATATAATATAATCCATGTGATAAGAATTCCTATTTATCATCTTAACATAAGTGGAATATCATCCAGATTATATAATATCATCCATGTCATGTGATAAGAATTCCTAATGATATTAACATAAGTGGAATGATAAAGGGATGAGAATCATCTCTGTGTTAGCATATTAGAATGTTAGAAATATCTCTGGATTGAATAGATCCGAATGATTAGGAATATTATACAGAACTGTTTATTTGAGGTAATGTGAGTGAATCCCTCTGTAACAATCAGACTGTGACCACAAGAGTGGTAAACATATTTGCTGCCAGCAGCAATGATAACCATAGCAATCACATAGTTGTTACACACACACACATATATATATACACATATTTACACATACCCATACACATAATATACGTACTGTGGGTGGAAGAAATCTTGCACCTGTTGGTACCTGTTGGTAACTATGAAACATTGTAAATCATGGGCTTTCTTTTGTGGCATAAACCATCTATCGGTGGATTTCTTCCCTCAGCACGTAGTAATGACTTAGCAATCCAGGCCTACTCCTTTCCGAACGCCCAGGTTCCATGAGCCAAAGCAGCCCAGGTGCAGCACGGAAGAATCCATCGCTGACAATGTTGTTGCTCCCATGTTGCTACTTTTGTGCTGTGCAAAAGTTGACAGTTGACATTTTTAATCATTTTTTTGGACATGCTGATGCTGATACGCACCAGAATCTTCCAGTTCTTTCCGGAAACTGGGGGTTGTACAACGAGGAGTCTACTTCAACAACTGCAAGTTCGGAATGCATGGACCGCATGGACCTCAATGAAGGCTGACAGAGGTCAGCCTCTTGTGATGGATCCGGGTTTTCCGCTAGATATTTCTTAAGATTTTGTCCAGCTTGGTACAGTACATTTGTCTTGGGATGTCTGGGGGCTATACAATATTAAATAAATAAAAATACATATATATATATATATATAATATAATCCTGCATATATAATTTACATTCTTTATTCATTTAATTTCATTCTTAAAGTTGTCAGTTTTCCATGGAATTTGGCTCCAAGGCTAGAGGTCTTTTCCGTGGCCACCGTCCGCGCGCTGAGTTCCAGCTTTGTAGGTGACTTGTCATCGACTGGGAGCTGCTGCCAAACCATGAAGGTTTGTAAGTCCCCGATTCATGGATTATCCCATGTATATCATATAGTATAGTAAATATATATACATACAAATCTATCTATCTATCTATCTATCTGTCTATCTATCTATCTGTCTGTCTATCTATCTATCTATCTATGTATCTATCTATCTATCTATCTATCTATGTATCTATGTATCTATGTATCTATGTATCTATCTATCTATCTATCTATCTATCTATCTATCTATCTATACATATATATATACAAATACGAGATACATTCATATATGTATATATATATATATACACATGTATATATATATATGTATTTGTATATGAATGGTCGAACTTGACCTTGGAATTCTGTGCTCATCGACTAAATCAAACGGCTTTACTATCACCTTTCATGCTGAAAAAAAAGATCTCTCGTTCAAGGTGGTGTGTCAAAAGTACCAAACTTCCGCTGCAGGTTGCTATGATTTTTTCCAGAAGCTTTGCAAAGGCGACTGTCAATGGGGTGAGGACTGAGTGCACTGAACCTTGTGTCGATTTCTGCAGCTTCAAGACAGGCAACCATCGAAGACACACCCGGTGTTACGGAAGACACAATTTTTTCCAAGACAGGCAACCACTGAAATTTTCGGTTTTTCTTTTTCTGTCTATAGACATGAGCCTGAAAGCACATCCGACTCGAGCTACCTTTACTTGTCACATGACTTGGCGGCCTAGGGAACCGGATGTGCATGTCCTACAGACATCTACAGACCAAGTTGTCCTCTACAGGACATGTGGGTGGATCAGTGCTTGAAGCGCTCTGTCCAAGCAAAACGTGTTTTCAACTCGGACTTGCTATCGGAAGCTCACTGCGATCCCTCGCCAGGCAGGGCATTCATGGGCATTCGACATATTAACCTTTGACCTTGCTGTGGCAGGGTCAATGTGTTTCGCATTTTGAGCGCAGTGTGAAATTTGACATAGGTCCTCTTCAGGGTGCAAGTAGTGGATCTACAGACTAGCGGCAAGCGGCCTCAACCGGGCAAGTGTCAAATCTGGGAGGCTGGCAAGAGTGCAAAGATCCAATCCGCGTGGCATTCCATCCTTTCAAAACAGTCCCTTGGTTGCAAATTCATGGAGCCCAGTCAGACCAGTCATGTCGCATCATGTCGCATCATGTCGCCCTCGCTGTCAAGGTGACCGATCACCGCATTTGTCAGCAATCTGCGGAGATGGCTGCCATTGCAGCTTAAGGCAGCCACTCGTGGAATCGGTGATCATTGGTGTGTCAATGCCTAAACACTGCGTGTTGGGGCCACATGCCAAGCACTTTGCCGAGGAATGTGAATTGTATCATGTGCTCATGTGGGGATTTCTTCAAGGGAATCCCCGAAACCATGCGAATCTTTGAATAGTCAAATGGTCGAATTTCGGGTAGCCGCCACTGGCCCCCCACTTCCGCCAATCTATTTGAATGTTTCCATATGTTTCCATTCTGTTTCGGGCATTTGGTCACCACATTTCCACAAGTCCCCGCGGCGAGTCAACACAAGGCTGGCGATGCGCATACCAGCGATTCGAGACCCCTGGCCTCGAAATGGGTGCCGTGGCTTTCCCCTGAAGGGGAGGCCTCAGGTTCACCAGTGACAAGTTTATTCTTAGCTCCAGAACCATGCGACCAGACCAGGTGAAAAATGTGCAGCTTCCACCGGACAAAATCAGGTTTGAACGGTGAAGGTGAATCTCAGCAATCCCCAGTCGAGCACAATGGTATTTGCAGGTCTTGAATAGGTTTGTCATCACTAAGTATGTCATGAAGATTTTTTTTTCGAGCCAACATAAATCACCAAGTATGTCACATTCTTCAGAGTTGGACCATATGATCGTATCTATTGGCCTGCAGACATTAGTGGACCAGGTACATGACCAGCTGAAGCCCTGACCCAACCCCACTGGAGCTTGTGCAGCGACGCTAGCGAACCAATCCACGTTTTGCGATTCCCCAGATTCGCACCCGTCGAGCCACATGTGTGTTGCAGATCATGGAAGTCCCAGGTTGGGGTTTCCCATGCCTCAGACCATACCCAGCACAACAAAGGAATAGCTGCTGTGTGCCCGGAATCGTGTCTAATACGCTTTCGACAACGCTTTCATGGGACTTCACTTTGAGCTCCCACAGTCAGAAGCAGCCACACGTGCGCTATCTCAGATCTTGCGGACAGGCACGCTTGGTGTTCTTAGGCTCGTGTGTATTTGTTTTGAAGAAAAATCCAGTCTCACCTTCATTCCTGGGATCAGCAACTGCCCTCAGTTTCTCAACCAACCTGCAACCGCTGAGGTTGACGCGGATGGGGAAGGAGAGCAACTGAGAAAGGGATGGGTGATATTCTTCGCTGGTGGGACAGGTTGCAAGCGAGTGTATTGCCAACCCTCAAAAATCAAAACGAAAAGTAAAATCCAATCCGAACCTTACTAAACCAGTACATTACTTTTCTAATCTTTTCTCTACTTTTCCTTTTTTTTGAGGCTTACTATGGCTTACTATAATAATCTATAATCAAATCTAGTAATAGCTTGTGGCCTGGCATTTCGGATGCGGCTTTTCCTGGTCATACCGTTTGGCACGAGGACGCCCCCGCGCCTCGCAATGGCGTTTCCAAGTCTCCGGTGAAAGGCGGGCATTTCGGTGGCCCCCCCATAGACGGTAACGGATTTGTAGTTGAAATAACAATGACATTATTATGATTTCCATTAATAAATAATTACTTTACTTCGTGTGATCCCCACCATGACATGTCAGGACATGTCAGGACGTATATTTGGACAAATCTTGAATATATTCTGACATTCTATCTGACATATATTCTGGCATTCTATCTGGCAATCTATCTGACATATATTCTGACATTCCACCTGGCATTCTATCTGGCATTCTATCTGGCATTCTATCTGGTATTCTATCTGGCATTCTATCTAGCATTCTATCTGACATTCTATCTGGCATTCTATCTGACATATGTTCTGACATTCTATCTGGCATTCTATCTGGCATTCTATCTGGCATTCTATTTGTCATTCTATCTGGCATTCTATTTGTCATTCTATCTGGCATTCTATCTGGCATTCTTTCTGGCATTCTATCTGGCATTCTTTCTGACATATATTCTGACATTCTATCTGGCATTCTATCTGGCATTCTATCTGGCATTCTTTCTGGCATTCTATCTGGCATTCTTTCTGACATATTCTGACATTCTATCTGGCATTCTATCTGGCATTCTATCTGGCATTCTTTCTGGCATTCTATCTGGCATTCTATCTGGCATTCTATCTGACATTCTATCTGGCATTCTTTCTGGCATTCTATCTGGCATTCTATCTGGCATTCTATCTGGCATTCTATCTGGCATTCTATCTGGCATTTTATCTGGCATTCTTTCTGGCATTCTATCTGGGATTCTTTCTGACATTCTTTCTGACATTCTATGGTCGTGGTTGAGGTCCGGCAGGGAACACTGGGCGTGGATGGTCGTGGTTGAGGTCCGGCAGGGAACACTGGGCGTGGATACTCGCGGTTGAGGTCCGGCAGGGAACACTGGGCGTGGATGGTCGTGGTTGAGGTCCGGCAGGGAACACTGGGCGTGGATGGTCGTGGTTGAGGTCCGGCAGCGAACACTGTGGATCGCGAGTCGCAGTTGAGCAGGAGGACGAGGAGGACAACGAGGACGACGAGGACAACGAGAGGAGGACGACGAGAGGAGGAGGAGAGGAGGCAGGAGAAGGCAACTTAGATAAAATCTAACAACCCTCACCTGGCAGGTGGGGAAATATATATATATATAGTAATTACATATGATCTATTATTTAATTATTATGATAATAGTAGTAATAGAAATAATGATAATGATGACGCGAACAATAATGATGATGATAGTTGGAAGAATAGATGTGCACCAGCAGATTCCCTTGTTTTTGCTGATTCTCTAAGTTCTCTATCCCTAGAATAGCACGCGCCTTGGTGTACGTTTGAAAGACATTGTAGAAGGTAGATGATTCCACTTTACTCTTTCTAAATTCACAGCATGTGTGAACTCTACCAGTCTACATAAATTCTATATTTGCTTCGTAGTTCATGTTTCCTCAAGCTTACATGAACCAACGAAACGTCAAACCCTTGTCGCAGCACCAGAAATTGCAGGACACCTAAATTACGTGGTGCAATTCCGCAGGAGCAGAAACTGCAAAACACGACACGGGAAAGGTGACACCAGATGAAACTATGACCAGATAAAACGATGAACAGCGAGAAACCTTAGGCATCTTTAGGCAAAGAAAGGAACTTCCGCTGCATAGTAGCACGATTCTTCAGACCCCAAGTTGAATTCTTGCGATATTTGCAGTTGCATCTTTTGTTTCATTTTCAGTATATCTGGGTTTGTTTGAAAATATGGCACACCCAAATCCTCCGTTAATAAGCACTTCATACGCACTTTCAAAAGCCATTTGTGATAGTTACTTGATTGTTATATACTTGTATTTGATGGTTTAGTCCACATTTTTGACAGGTAAACCAGGTAAACCACCATTTTTCACCATTTTTCTTGGGGAAAACCCCACGAATCCGAATCATGGCTCTCCTCCCATGGCATAGGCAGCGGCTCGCCTGCGGCCACAGCAGCTGCAGCACAGCTGGCTGCAGAGAAGGGGCTGCCGACACAGAACTCAGCCAGCTGCCGAGATCCGACAGTTCGAATGGAATTCAATTTCGGGATTCCCTCTGGTTATTTAACAGTTTGCCATGGAAAATGGCCCATTTATAGAGGTTTACCTATTAAACATGGTGATTTTCCATGGCAAACTGTTAAATAACCAGAGGGTATTGTAAAAATATATATATATATATATGTATGTATGTATGTATGTATGTATGTATGTATGTATACATCATCGGATATGGACCAGCCACAATCTGGATAGATATGACTGACTGGATCTATACCTATGAATTTCTATCATTTGTAGGGTGATAAGCTAGACATTCATGTGCAAACTATATTTTTGATATGATGTGGGGGTACAGGGTTGGAGATAGATTGTGTCAACCCTGGATTGATAAAGCCAGGTTGATTTAGAATCGGGCGGTTACCCGCAAATAGATCCAAATAGTGACATTTGGCTACCAAAACGGTACCCCTCTTATCATCAACAACCCAGGGTGTACTAATTCGAGGTTGACATTATAGGAACCCTAGATAGAACAGCAAAATCCAATCCTAAAGTAATGGTAGAATATGGTAGACAACTTTTCTATCTTTCTGGTGGTTACTTTAGATCCTGAACGACAGCGACTTGACGATCAACGGCTCTGAAAAAATGGAAATGGTGGTTTTTCATGGCTTAGAAATTGGGGATGGGCCAACAGATTGGCATTGGGGTTCGAGGTGCTCTATCTTTAGACCTATGAAATAAATTTTCATCTGCCAAATTTCCAATCGAGTTTGAGGGTTGCTTGGATCAACGGTTCGCATCCATTCATCATGCATTACTGCGATTATTACTGCTGGTGTTTCATTTGGTGACCCTTTCAAGGGTCATCCACCGAGAAATGGTAGGGGACAGTGTCCGAGGTTGTTCCTGTGGCCGTCGCTGCCAACCTGGGCTTAGGCTCCTCACTTTCTGCCTGAGAACATGTCAGAGAATTTTGAAAGTTCCAGATACGTAGGGCAGGCATGTTCAAGATTGTTAAATGTTTATACATGTGTGTTGTCTTTACCAAATTTGCAACGATCACTGATAAGACTGCCCTTCACCACTCCTGGAATTTCGCAATGCTTCGAAATGACAGACTGAACATATGCTCTCTTTGTGCATCCGCATGGTCCGAATGGTGTCATTGAAGATTCCATCAGGCCTTAGACCCCGGCCTAATGCTCGACCGGCAGCGGCACCAGCCACATCCACAGGCCAGGAAAGAGCTTGACAGGATGTGTCACCATCTTATTCTGCAGTTCCCTCATGTTAAGATCTGATACAATTTGGATTTCACCCCAAACACTATGCTTTAATGTTTGAGTATTCTCTCCTATTGGTTTCTTCCTTTCCGCCATGATAGAAAGACTAACATTTAGATGTGAAAAACATTGACACATATTGAAACATATTGAAACATCGCTATCACCTCTAGATTCTTTACTTTTCCAAAGCTATGTCTACAGCTCCCTTCACAAAGCTGACCAGGCCCGCCACCAGCAAAGGCGATCGGAGCTGGCACCGTAACACGGCCGAAGGCACGGGCATGGCTGGTCTGAAAATAGGCTACTCAAATTTTATGGCACTGTTTCGAAATGGAAATGGATGATAAAGAATGATGAACCATGTTTTTTTTGGCTGATTTCCGTACAAACCCAACTCCACCGGTGACTCATGATATTGCAAATGATCATAGAATCATAGCCTTTTTGTGTTTGGTTGGAATGTGACAGAACCACAGCCCTTGTCCCCACTGACCACTGATCTGACAGGCTCCGGCAAAAGCGCCACCCTTGAGGTTGGACGGGAAGGGAACACTTCTCATTGGTGTTTAAAGTTCGGCTTTAGCCATAGGGAATTCAATGAAATTTGAAGCATTCGGATCTGAAATATCAGGTTGTATTTGTCAGATTTCTTCATCAGGTCAGTAATCTAGATATATCAACATGTATAACATGTCAAATCTAGTATCACTATATATATATATATATGCTAGACATTATTAAAATATTATACATACCCTGAAAGTAACATGCATCATTTTACCCACAATATCAATGATAGTCCACAACCCCGGGGTGGAATATTTTGATTCATTGTGATTTTCTAGGATACAATAGATAATCATATGAATCATATGTTCGATTTTCCATCAGGCCTGGTGGAAATTTTCCAGTTCCGTCTTGGTCCAAACTCTGGAGACGGCGGATGTTTCGCAGCGGATCAGGCCTGATACCCATCCAGCAGCGAAAGCACCAGGCGCTTTACCATAGCAAGATTAGGGTTGGTCATCGAGATAATGTACTGTATATACATATATATATATATATATACATATTAAAAAGTATCTATACGACACACATACAATATATATATATATATATATTGTACAAACCAGCAGAATATATGTAAAGTATATCGGGAAGCGGGCAAACTGAGCAAAACAGAAAGTGGTCTGCGCAGATTTTTGCCTTTGCCATACCTGAAACAAGCAGGGAAATGGAACATCCATGAACAGATCTATTTTCGACAAACATCCTCCAGGTACTGCGGCCAACCGCTCCAGTGCAAGTCCCACTGGAGGTGCCACCTATCTTTTAAACAGTGGAGAAATGGGTATGAAAATGGAGGTGACCTTCCAAACGGCAATTTCAATGACGGGAAAATGATGATCATGGGATTTTGGAGGTTTTCCTGTACACAGATCATATCAGGAGAGGATCACTTACATCGCTCCTAGGATTCAGTGTTTTTTTTTTCCAGCCAGTTGCTATGCTTTTGACATTTGCTGTGGCACAGGTAGCGAGCCACGGGGCAGCCGGAAGCTTGGGAAAAAAATGGTAAAACAGGGAAACTAGGACAGGACAGGTTGGAGGTTAGGTGGGAGGCTGTTATGTTTTTGTTCAATCTTGTAATCTGAAATGTTTGACTGTTTCTTTTTGACTATCCTGCTACATTCACAGATGTTGTCCATCAGTCTTGAAACATTCAATTTTCTGGATCACAAACCACTGATGGACAACATCCATCAACATCCATGGAATTTCAGTGAGCTCAGGCCCTGCCGGCCAAAGTCCAGCCAAAGCTGCAGGCCAAAGTACAGCGGATGTTGGCTGAAGAAATGGGATGTTGTAGGGCAGATGATTTTCTGTATTTATATAGACATACATTGACATACATATCTTGCAGATGATATATTAAAACATAATCTATATTGCATATATCAAATGCTAATCTAGTTTGTCTATCATATGATAGTTGACATAGATGATTTATGGTTGAAAAAGTTATATTCCACATATTTCCAAATGATACTTATTGATTTTAATATGGGTATGGGTCAAAATTAGGTACCCCAAAATTATGGATGGCTAATACTAAACTAGACATTCACATCTGTGGTCCCACATCGGTCTTCCATTTTGACCCACATCCATATGATCAATATTGACATTGACTGTATCATCCAAAGTCTCAGGCACCGCTCCACCGACTCCAGCACAACCGGCCTCACAAGGGGTCCAGCCTGGGCAGAAAGGTGGCTTCCAGTAGGGCTGCGGCGGGAAACCATGGATGAGTTGTATGTTGTGGTCATTGTTCGCGGTAAAATGTGGAATTTGCTAAGTAATATATAGTTATAATTTTTTGGCTGATTTTAGGGGAGATGATGTTTTTTTTTTTAACGATATTTTTACAACTGATGTACTACTAGTCCGGGGAAGTTCCTGTGAAAATGGGATCCTAAAAATGGGATCCTAAAAAATACGGGGACTACTATTGAGATGATGCTGGGTGATAGAACTTGAAGCAACCATTCTACTGTGATTTGATGGAACATGTATACCCAAGAATATGAAATGGTTCAAATGGTACGCCCAATGCCACGATTAATGAGGTAGTGTAACCTTATTGGGATGATTATTGGGACATATTGGGACACTAATGGTCATGGGGATAATGTCGTAAACCCAATGCCATAAACTATCCCAGTAAGGACACTAACTTAGGAGTCATTCTTCATCATCCCCAAAAACAGGGTATACCGGTATACCCAATTTCATCACAACCCCCAAATAATTTGTAGGTTGGTTTCTTTTTAGTAGCAGGGATCTAAGCTTGTTTTGAACATTTGAGAGTATATGAGAGTATATAGTTTCGATTCATCCCCAAAATGGGTGAGAATTGGAAATGCAATGCTCCGTAAATCTGATGACATCTGGTCATTAGCATTGAACCAGCTACTTTGCAGGGCCAATGGTGGTGACCCACGAGGATTTTTTGCATGAACATTTTGCTATAACGATTCCTGTGCAACGACCTAGACACGTTTAACCGATTTAGTTGTTCGTTTTTGACTCCTGCAGCAGCCAGGCTTTTAGTGAGTTGCGCTCCATTCAACACCTCCAGGTAATACTGCTTGCTCAATTCCAAAAAGTCAGTCTTGGTAGAATTTGGTACATATAATCAGGGTCATGGTCATGTGGCGCAAAACTGAAAGCCATCCCCGGCACTGCCGGGTTCTGTGTAGCTGCGTAGCTGCTGGGATTCCAGTGGGATCCGAGGTGCTCCACCACCTGCTGGGATGCTGGCCATTTTGGGAGGCATGTCAGACTTTTTATCGTCTGCTCGGCAGCCCAGCAAACGAAGCAAACGAAGCAAACGAAGCGTTTTTGCGCTCTGACAGGGGCATGATGAAAATCCTGGTGGGCACGGGTTGATTGGGAACTGGTGTGCAAACAATTTCATCTTGCGAGAGTTGCCGGTCAAACGATCAAAGTAGTGTGGAGCTCTCGAGGTTTCAAACCAAGCGGCTGGTGGCTACTCAGAGGTGCAGAACTAGTGAGGGAGCTATGGCAGCTATGGCCATGGCAGCTATGGGTATCCAGTATCCATATTCACAACATTTCCCAATTAAACGGGGAGCCAGTTGGAGCTATGACTTGACTTTTCTAACTCCAGGATAATCTGATAGTAAAGCCATGTAAAGCCAATGATTTTTGATCGCTCAAGACTGATGTTAGAGGTTTGCACCCAAATCCAAAAGTACCTTCTGAATCGTATGTGCATTTCTCAACTTCGATGGACATATTCCCAAGATGAGGTCAACTTTGAGGATGTTTCTATATGTTTTCATATGGCATGATCATCGCTCGACCCAAAATATTTTGACGCTCGAGGCAAAGCATTGCTGGGCAAGTAGTACACTGGACATGACACTAGAACAGAATGACGCCAGATTCTATCACAAAAAGTTAAGCGAGCAATGATCAGGAAACAGTAGCAGATGTGACTGGCCTGCAGCATTTCTGATCATCCTGTCCAATCTCTACCCTTGCAGGAACAACGCAGAGGTTGCATTGCCTGTGTCAACTTCTCAGATTCAGCTGAAAGGATGGTCCCACCATGGTTCTTGTCACCTAGAAATCAGAAGGTTCTCTTATGTTCTCTGCACTGGCATCCAATCAGATCCTCTCAAAACTCAGTCAGACCCAGCCAGATTGCGCTGTGCTCAGGCTCTTAGATTGGGGAAGCCTGAGCTGGTCAACGTCTTGGCGAGGCCGAGCTAGGAAAGGTGGGAGTTTGAAGGGAACTTCAGGAACCCATTTGGCATCCAAAAGTACCGGTTGGATTTGTTCGGAACCGGGGTCTACCATGGTATGGCCCCAATTTATGGCAATTTTCCTGGCGAAAATGATGATGCACCATTTTTGTTTTGAGATACCCTATTTTTGGACACATTTGTTTGGCCTTTTGAAACACCAAAAGGCAGATTCGTTATCCCCAAACCCTGTGCCTGAAGGGCTGACTTCAGTGGTGGGCCACCCCTCTGAGGCTCCACAGTTTGGCAGCCAGTTGCTGGTCGCATAGCTCTTCAGACTCGTCGGCTGTGAAGGCGGTTGCCAGCCTCAGCTGATCGGTTCCATGAGTTTTCAACCGCAAACCCTAAACCCTGAGCTCGGATGAAAATGAAAAGCCAACTTGGGTAGGTCAACATCTCATTCTTGTCCATTCTGGTCACGTTTTTGAGATGGACAATACTCTCAAGCAGGGTACCAGAGTAACCTCATATTCCCTGTACCCATTCCAGTCCATGACACCATCCCAGTTTCCTGTATGGCCAAAATCCCGTGTCTTATCATCATTTAACCATCTTTCATACCAGAAGATGATAGATCTGATAGAACATGACACATTAGGGTATCATTAGGGTATCATTAGGGTATCATTAGGGTATCATTGGTATCATTCACAAACTTTCATTCTTAATTCTTAATATTCTTAATGATTAAATATGATAAAATGTGGAGAATCTCATCCAAGCCATTGATCAAAGCTGGGGTCCGCCATACCTGGATGAAGTGCCAGGCCCTGGCTGTGCTCCTTGGTGTTTCTTTGGCTGCCAACAAGGCCCCAAGGGGCCATGAAAATGTGGTAAAGCCAATGTCATAAACCATCCCAATCTCCATAGATGGATAGATTTTTAACATTGTTTAAACCATCCGCCAAATGATAGGTTTCTGATTGGCTTTCCCACATGAAATTCTAAATGATAGACTGCAGTAAGGGGCTGTAGTACCTTCTCAGAATCTGTTTCGTTGGGTCTAATTCAGCAAAAAATGCAGTGACGAGTGCACCCCAAAATCAGTTGATCATCATTTTCCCCATGGAATTGCCACTCTATGGGGGGGTATACGCAATTTTCAGATACACCCAAATATCACATACAGTAGTTGGTGAAATATCTCGGCGCTATATCTCTATCCCAATAAAATATACCAACTTAATATCTCAACTAACCAAAAAGACGACAATCAAATATGTAGCCCGATCAGATATCCCAATGATGCCCATGACATATCCCATAGAGGATTCATCTCCATTAAATCTCCATCAATGATGATCAATGTGGATAGCAGTCCTCCAGGATTCCCTAGAGGAGGCCATTGCGTGGCGCCTTGCTAGGTGCCTTTGAAAGCTTTGCATTGCGGCATCGCTGGTAATTTGAGGGGACCCCCATTTCAGGAAACCTTCATATGAACTTATAGCCATAGAAAGTAGTCATTTACCACCATTTTCAAGGATTGGATTTTACTCTTTGTATCGGGGTTGCTTGTTCAGCATCTGTGGTGAATTATGGTCAGTTCGATCAATTTTCCCATATCACCTGTTGGAATCGGCACCTTCCAGGCCGCAAGATGTTTGTAGGCCACAAGACGCTTGGAGGCGAGATCATCGTCTTACAGCGTCCGAAGTCCCAGCGGAAATGGATTTGAAATTGCTTCCATTGGTTCCATTGGTTCCATTGGTTCCATTGGTTCCATTGGTTCCATTGGTTCCATTGGTTCCATTGCTTCCATTGGTTCCATTGGTTCCATTGGTTCCATTGGTTCCATTGCTTCCATTGGTTCCATTGGTTCCATTGGTTCCATTGGTTCCATTGGTTCCATTGCTTCCATTGGTTCCATTGGTTCCATTGCTTCCATTGGTTCCATTGGTTCCATTGGTTCCATTGGTTCCATTGGTTCCATTGCTTCCATTGTTCCATTGGTTCCATTGCTTCCATTGGTTCCATTGGTTCCATTGGTTCCATTGGTTCCATTGTTCCATTGGTTCCATTGGTTCCATTGGTTCCATTGGTTCCATTGGTTCCATTGCTTCCATTGGTTCCATTGGTTCCATTGTTCCATTGGTTCCATTGGTTCCATTGGTTCCATTGGTTCCATTGGTTCCATTGGTTCCATTGGTTCCATTGGTTCCATTGGTTCCATTGGTTCCATTGTTCCATTGCTTCCATTGCTTCCATTGCTTCCATTGGTTCCATTGGTTCCATTGGTTCCATTGGTTCCATTGCTTCCATTGGTTCCATTGGTTCCATTGGTTCCATTGTTCCATTGGTTCCATTGTTCCATTGGTTCCATTGGTTCCATTGTTCCATTGGTTCCATTGGTTCCATTGGTTCCATTGGTTCCATTGGTTCCATTGGTTCCATTGGTTCCATTGGTTCCATTGGTTCCATTGTTCCATTGGTTCCATTGGTTCCATTGTTCCATTGGTTCCATTGGTTCCATTGGTTCCATTGGTTCCATTGGTTCCATTGCTTCCATTGCTTCCATTGCTTCCATTGGTTCCATTGCTTCCATTGGTTCCATTGGTTCCATTGGTTCCATTGGTTCCATTGGTTCAATTGCCATTGTTCAAATTCATGAAAAAATCCACGTTCTTGGCGCTGAGAAAACTCGCAACGCCCAAGTTGCCAAGGCTAGCCCTGCTGCTAAAAGCGCCGCCCAAGGCGGATTCCGAGGCCACTGAAGCTGAAGGATCAATGATCATAATATGATCATAATATGATATCATATGGAGGTTTCCTAAAATGGGGCTACCCCCAGTTATCATCCAATATTCAAAATGGGGATCCAGAAATTCAGTTTCAGCATCTTTCATGGCAATCCCCAAGGGAACTGGTGGTTCAGCCAGGCAGAGCTGGTTGCGAAAGTCTTGAAAAGCGTGGTGTCGATGGCCACTGCGGCGCTGTGCACCCTACTTTCTGCATCTGCAGGTGCAGCCAGACCTGTGGTGTGGTTCGAATTGGTCGGGAAGACTTTTTGAGATCGTGGATACCAGGAGTCCTGTAGATTTCTATAAGGAATTCTAAAAAAACTTGGCATGAGCGGACATTTCTGTAGTTCACAGCCTTGGATGAACACCATATGAGAAATACAGAAATACACAGATGAGGCGGGATCTACATGATTAATATGATTAATTAGTGATAATTACATATCACAATCAAATACTTAACATACAGAAAACATATATTTATGTATAATTAGTCTATACACATGTATTATGTATTGCACACACACATATGTATATATATATACACGTACATATGTATGGAGACATATTAATTGCACGGGCTTTTGAAAGGGACTTGCAAAGGTTCCGGGGCTGTCAAGTGTACAGGAACAACCCTGGATGATGCCAAGCAGGGCGCAGTTTTGAAGTCGCAGTCTCAGTTCGGGCTGCCGTTACTAGCAATGCGGCTTTGTTTGAACATAAGGTGTCTCTAAATCCATTTGTTAATCATATATTTTGCCTATGAGAATGCACTCAATCTTTGACGTATACTACATTTCAGACACACCGGTTGGTTGGGGGTAAAGAGCTTCGAGCCAACATATGGAGTGCCGTGCAAGGGTCGTCCTTGTCAGGCTTGCTGAACAAGTGGCCTCAGGCATGTAGCTGATTCAGTTTTGTGATGGCAAGAAGGAGGATTCGCATAGCTTCTGGTTGCAGGGGCCTATTGTTTATAAACACGGAGCTTGCTGAAAAGCTGAAAATTGACTGCAACTGATCAAAGCAACTGTTCATAACTTTCTCTCCATTGGTGCCAGGTTCTGTCGGCAAGGTGCCCCTGGAAACGTTTGGATACTCTTGAGTCGCTCCTGTTTCGTAGAGTTCTTGCTGTTCCGCATATTCAATTGCTACTTCCAACGAATCCATTTGATGACATTGATGATTTTGATGGCATGCAGCATGGCCTTACAAATTACGAAAGTCTTGCATCTCGATGCAAACAGACGGCAAACTTCATGTCATGTTGCAACATATATAAAACCATAGCAGCGCGACAGGGCAAGACCTATCCTGGTTTGGAGATTCTAGCATTGCTGTTGGGATGTGACGCGAAAGAGGCACAAGAGGGCTGGGCCAGCTGGGCAGGGGCTTGTGTGGTTTCGCAACTCTCTAGGATCAATATCAGTATAGAATGATGTGTATAAATAAATCAATCTCTATATGACGCAACTCTCTAGGATCAATATCAGTATAGAATGATGTGTATAAATAAATCAATCTCTATATGACTCTCTCTCTCTCTATATATATATGTAGATACATAATATGTACATGTATAAATCTTGGTGCAGAAGTTGCTTGATCAGTTGATTGATCATGAGCCAGCTGACCTTGGCTGCCCAACTGCTAGGCGGCCATCCTGTCGCATGCATCCAATGTGCCATGGGTATCTTGGTCGCCATCCAAATCAAGACCCAGCAATTGTTGGTACATCAAACTCAACCATCTAATTTTTTGGGGTGCCCAATTCTGACCCAGACCCAATTCCCTTTGGAACCATGCAACATTTAGTGACGGATGAATGTCCGTAAAAAGATCAAATACTATCCACCGGAGCAATTTTGGTGAATCATTTCGGCAGAATGTTTCTGGCGCATAACGCGTCAGATCTGACGATCTCTGAATGACTAAGGCCAAAGCAGCGCAAAGTGCCATCAAGACGGTGGCCCCTTGGACCGGCGCGATTGCGCTAGCACTGGTCGTTGCAAATTCAACGAGAAGTTGAGCTCGGGGTGCTTTGTGATACAGATTATCACGGACAACTGATGAAGTATGGCTGTACTGCAACACACCAGGATCTGCTGTTGTAAATCACATTAAATCACTATCTCCATATATATATATATATGTATATATAATAATTAGTAATATAATATAATCAAATATATATATATATATAATATAATCAATTATATATAATATAATTATATATATATGTATATGTATAGATATAGATGTATATATATATATAGACATAGAATGCGGTCCGCTTCTCATGTTATGATCTATTTCAATAGATCATCATGGCGACAGGATAAGTTACATGATTCTACCATTCCTAGTGCGCTAAGATTTAAGAATCATCCAAATGTTGTTGCCACGACTCCTGTGCTGCAGCCAGCTCCTGCACAGCAGTGTTCTCTTCAGGTTGCTCAGATGATCCCCCAAAGTGCTGAGGCCACAGGTTCACAACCCCCCGCTCCTTTGGAGACTGCCAAGACAAAGCCGGGAGCTGAGCGATGCAAACTTCCCGCTGTGTTTGCTGTTTGTCTCATCCATGGCAGTGCTTGTAATTTTTGCGTCCTTTAATTCGTGTTTTTTCCTGTAGGTGCTGCTGATGTGAGAAGATGCACTCCTTTGTATTCCTTCACCTACTCATTTGGTCTTAGCAACATCTCAGTCCCACCCACTCTGGCCTTGCTGAGGGCTGTAGAGGTTCCTGATCCATTGCCCCCATGGTTTAGTGTTTTCGCTTGGGCCAGCGGGTTTCTTCAAGTTTCCAACGGATTCTCTCAGTGTAAGGACCTTCTTGAAGCATGCACGCATTGTGACATGACACCCGCCATTGTCCCTGCATGATACAAGATCACCGCCTGTCATTGTTAAGGCCTGCCAGCTCCAATTCACAGGCGTGAGTGAGTTAGCTGCTTCACAATATGAGCCATAGATAGCTGTAGCCAGCCCTTAGGAGCATGGATTTCATGCATGATAGCAGGGCCAATTCGAAAGTTCTACCGGGATTCTACCGAGAACAACATTGTGAATGCCAGAAAGGATCAAGCCAGCAGAAACTGGCACGAATATGGGCGAGCAGAAAACGGAATGTAAACATCATAGTCTGCAGGCTTGCAACCCATTGCTAATCAAAGCACTTGCGCAGGCTGCACCAGCAGCGTCAGCATCAGCTGCGGCCCAAGCGACCGCTCCGGCGCCTGCCAAGCCTGCTACGCCGGCAGCGACCAAGCCTTCCGCGCCGGCAGCGACCAAGCCTTCCGCGCCGGCGGCGACCAAGCCTTCCGCGCCGGCAGCGACCAAGCCTTCCGCGCAGGCGGCGACCAAGCCTTCTGCGCAGGTGGCGACCAAGCCTTCCGCTGAGACAGCGGCGAAGCCAGCTGCGCCTGCAGCGGCGAAGCCAGCTGCGCCGGCAGCGGCGAAGCCTGCTGCGCCGGCACCAGCCAAGCCTGCTGCGCCGGCTAAGCCTGCTGCGCCGGCAGCTGCCAAGCCTGCTGCACCCACTGCGAAGCCAGCAGCGCAACCGCCTGCGACAGCCTCCGCAAATGACAGTGCTGCCGACAGTCAAGTTGGGGAGCCTTGGATTGGTGTCAGTGACCTTCATATCCAACCTGCTTTCGTTGGCTTCTTGTGGTGGATTTCCGTACTTATGCGTTAAACGTTGGAGGAATTTGGGTTTCAACGAACCTGGTGACCAGCAATCACGATGTCATCTATTGAGGCACGCAAACCTGTGGAAGCCGCACCTGCCAAACTGGCACCTGCCAAACCGGCACCTGCCAAACCGGCACCTGCTAAATCGGCACCTGCCAAACCGGCACCTGCCAAACCTGCCGGGAATCCCAGAATGCAACCACGCCAGAACAGTCTGCTTGTTAGAAGCACTACAACAAGTACTTGAATATGATGGAAGTCTGATAGAAGCCAAACAGCAGGGTGAGCGGTCAGATCAATTATTGCTACTTCAATTCAAGTACCAAACAGATTTTATCTAGACTGAACAAATCAGAATGCTTCTGTTCACGAATGCTAGGGCTAGCGAACTGGAGTTTCGATCAGACCAACCAAATGCCAAACGCGTGATTTTTAAACGAACCCCCCTCCCTCCCCCAGATGCATCCTGATACATAATCTTGATGCTGAACTCACTTCACCTACGCATTCCATCCGATCCACTCCACTCAACTCATTCCACCTAGTCACTCCTTTTGATTCATTTCACCTCACTCACTCCAACTCGCCCCTCTTCCTCCATGTTCCCCTGCGCATCTCGCCTACCATTACAAGCTCCCTAATTATGGCTTTTCCATTTTAATGATTCATATTGTAATCCTTTCTCCTCCCATCTTCCCCTTGGGATTCAAGCTTTTCCTCTTCTACCCAGATCAGCTGCACCAGCTCCGCAAAAATTGGGAAGCTTCACTTCCTATGTTGATGTGTCCATCATGTGGCACAACTTGAGCCTCAGGCGCCTCAAGCAGAGACCAAGCAAACCAAAGACGAAGATGCCGAAATCTGAGACGTTTGAAAGTCAGGACACCAAATGTGCCTCAGCATAGCAGTTGAATATGTTAAATAGATTTAAATAGCATGCCTTCATGCCCATGACTGTCACCGTCTCTGTGTCGAACCCCACTTAGACATGGACTATGTGTCTATTCACAGACTTGGCAATGGCTTCCTTCTGATATCACTTTCCAGCTCCCGCTACTTTCAACATTTTGTTCTTGGTGACTCCGCGGTAAGGCGGAGTCCGAGAAACCGGATGGTTGGAACGCGCTGAAGGCTTCGTGTTTATTTTACAGTACCGACGGTGGTGCACTGTGACCAATCCCCAAGATGTCAAGAAGTATCCAGAACGGGTTCAGTTACTGGAAGAGTTGTAACCTCGGACATACCAACGTCCCATCTAGCCTAGTAGCTTGTGACAAGTCTCGCTTGAGTGGGAAGAAAACTCATTGAACTAGGAAGCTTCATCCATGCCACCAAAGTTTGGGGTGCCCTGGCCGCTGCACCCTGACCAGGCTTTAGTAGAAGAAGCAGAAGAAGAGGACCATTCTTGGGACCAGTATCCTCCAGAAATGCCGGGGTGAAGATCCAAAGAAAACCAGAACAAACAATTTCATATTCCAGTGTCCAGTAGAGCAGGCGGGGTTGAAATATATAGTAGAACTACATATCTACATTATGATCATCATGTGTAATTATATTATATGTATTGATTATCTACTGTGAAGGCAGATACAATGTACACAGGCACGCATGGTAGTTAGTTTCTTCAGCAAAAAAAACGACCATGAATTACTCATGGTGTTTTACACCTCAAAGGAGTAGCTAGATGTCTTTGTTGTCGTCAAGATGTCTTTCATATCTTGATGGTCTGGCTAGGACGAAGACGAGGCATCGGGGTCGGGTCGGTCGTGGAGTTGCTGCCCCCGAAGAACTTTGGTGTTACCGATGAAATATGAGACCCTCAGTACTTTCGATGCATTCAGATATCACTATTTTTTTACACATGGATAGTTGCCAGCTTTCTGCTTATCTTCTTGGAGTTATACTACATCATCTACATAAATCTGATTCAATCTATATTAATCTACAGGTAAAGTGCTGTACTGGTGCATGATCAGTGGGGAACCCGCCCCTCGCGGCTCGTTGAGAAACAAGCGTGAAGTTTCAGGGGAACATCAACATTCCCCTCAGACAACTTAGCAAGAATTTCTTTTCAATCTCACTTTTGATCAGTATTTGAGTCTCCGAATCTGAGGGCCAAGACGATGAGGGTGAGGAGCCGATGGCGGCCATATGTCAGAAGTCATCGGAACAGTCGGCAGCAAAGTGGGAACCCCCTGGGAGTTGGTGAAGAGTTGCCCTGCAGCCAACAGAACCAATCCACAGGAGGAAGAGTCCGTTGCGGCGGATCTGTTGGTAGGCACGGTGGATTTTTTTTTTCATTGTGCCGACAGGTTGCTATATTTTGCTGCGTTCCATAAATTCCCAAACTTGTTGGTGATTCTTACGCAACTTAGCCTCAAAACAGACCCATGATTGCCATGAACCATGTCGCAATGGTGTTTCCTTTGCAGGAGACGACTCCTCTGATTCAGATGAGAGAGAACGAGCCTCAGTCATACATAGCGCTGGCATCGCCACACAGGGCCAGAGTGTTTGAATATCTATTTAGGATTATTTAGCATTCAACACCTCCATCATTTCAGCTTCCGTAGAGGCCCAATAGTCTTTGCCTTCAAATCTTGCAGATGTTTGGTGTATCCTCCAGCAAATTAACATAGACACCTGAAGCCAGAAACTCTTGGTTTCCCTAGAAAAGTGATCCGGAATGATCCGGACATATAATGGGTTTTCCATATCTATGTTAAATTGCTGGAGGGTAGACAGCAACCGTAACCTTTGAAGTCGCAGGGGAGCTATGGTGGATCTGACCTTGATGCCTTACACTTCTCTGCGCGCAACCAAGCATGGCAGCCGTTGGTCATGATATCATGATGATATCATGATGTTCATGCCATGCTTGCACCTTCGACTATCGAGGATTCAGACATGGAGAGTCTGGAGTTGTCGGAGAACGAAGGAGAGACTATGAAGGAAGAAGCAACTGGAGGTAGAAAGGGTTCACCACTCAACTTCGCTCCAATGGATTGGCGGTAAACCCATGGGCTGCGGCTATCATGGTGCCGTCAGAGGGTGCTCGATTTGGGCAGGTCTCTTGACGTCGATGTTCCGTGGAGGATCACTTCATTCAGAGGCAGCTGATGGCAGTGCTCGGGGTGGGGTTCAAGACAGCGACCCCGTCCAAGTTGGGGGTACCACACTTGGCTGCAGGAGAAGATGAAAGACCGAGTTCGGGACCAAGCATCATTTTGGCATTCGCGTTTTTTTGATATTTGTAATTCTTTGTATATAAGTTCAGAGTTTATACTTAAACACAACTAGACATCACATATATGTATATATGTATATAATATTCCACAAGTTAACACATGTTAATAATATAATGCAACATGTTCAACAACCAGTGGCCAACTTGACCTGTGGTTTTTTTCAACACCTCTGAGCCGCTGCGCATCGCTGCGCCGCACTAAGAACAAGCGCGTGATGGTGGTGGAATATCCCAACATGATTTGGAAGGGCCAGGACATTTGCGCTGCTTGGATCAAGAAGAACTTGCCATGTGAATTTCTCTTTTTCTGACCTGACAGTTTAACTCTACCGAAACGATTAAACATAGGTGCTAGGGTGAAACCATAGTATGTGGATGTATATGGAGACGTATATGGATTATGGCCATCCATTGGATATTGGGAAGCCCTTTTCTCATGGGCAGAATCCCATTGGACGAGCATCGGAGCATCGCAGGTGCTTCAGAAGCCTGCTGACTGGATTTGCTCGGCCAGCGACGTGGACAAGAAGAAAGGACGGAAGTTGGATCCCAACGAAGATCTGCGCAACAAGGGCTTCAAGGCCCCTGGAAAGGTGGAAAGGTCATCCCCTTACAACAGGGGGATACCCAGGGGAATGAGGAATCCCTGGTGGTAATGATACGGAATGATGACCAGCCCCCAGATGCAGCTGGTTCTAACTGGTAGGACCTGCTAGGACCTGGCACTGTGAGGGAGTTGGCTCGGCTTTCGGAGCACGGAACAGAATAGATCCTTGCCTTTTCCGGCTCGCACGAGAGTAGGGAATTCACCGGACTTTGTAGATTCAGTGCTCTGAACGATGATTTCCAGCATGGTACATATAGCTTTTAGATTGGACACAAAACCAGGATCAACAAACAGCACATTATCATAAATTATCTACATTGTTACCATTTCGCAGGAGGAAATTCTATGCAGTGACGTGCATAAAGTCGCCCATGGGCCCATGGGAGTTGGATGCTGCAGCTGCAGGTCATGAAAGATCTCCTGGAGTACAAGTTTCAGGAACGAGAGAAGAAGTGCCCAGAAACAGCCCCCTGAAATCGGACATGGCCTGTTTTCATATGGAAAATGGAGCGATGAACCAGCGGATTTAGGATGATTTAGGCTACATGGTTTTCAGACCAACCGCATATGATTGGATAAGATTCCCCGAAAGTGACCAAAACCCTCCATATGTTTTCCGCTGCCGGGATACATCAATACCAGGCACAATAGGTGAGCCAACCTTGGGAGCGAACCATGTCACTTGCTTGTCGCAGCAGGTACATCCACTGGTGGATACAGCTGACCCATGAGACGGATCGTGAGAACTTTCCCAATCTGTTTGATGTGGTCTGCCTATGCATGCTTACCAGTTCTGTGACAAGGTTTGCTCGGATTTTGCGAAAACCATCTCCTGTGAAAGGTAGGTGAAATCATCTCAAACTTACATGACGCACTAGATGAGGCGTTTTTTGCAACGTATTCTAGATTCAACTTTCTCAATTTCTACGCAAGACAAGGGAAACGCGTCGTAGAAACTTTGCTTCTCTGCAATTTCAAAGTATGACCTTCCAACAAGAGTGGCCATTCTCAAGCCCCGGAGTCGGCGACTTAAATGTGGTAAAGGGCCATGTTCGGATTCTTACTGCATCTTTGTACATGTGGTAAAACCATGTAAAACCAGAATTTTGGGGATGGTTATTGGGTTGACATGGGTTGATCACATAAAACTTCCTAAGTAAACCAGTCCTGCCAGGATCAGAATTATGGCCTGTGCCACCGCCTTGATCGTGAGACCAGCGGCCACGCTGACATGTGAGAACCTGCCCTGGTGTCCAAAATTTCGGGGGCACCCGAAATTCACCAAAAGTGGCATTTTTTTCGGACGGAAACCGAGGTTTTAGGGTAAGTTTGCGGTTGATGGAAGGACCCATTGTGTCACTGCGTTGTGTCTTGGATTCAAGATACTTTGTTACAGCGCAATTTGTTTTGGCCATGTACCTCTTCTTTGCTTCTGCGCCCCAATGTTGCTATGACATTCGAATGTTTGCAATTATTGTTTGTCAATACAGAGTTATGGTCTTCTTCCTATGTTTCACCTCGCAATCCTCTTCTTATTCTCCTTCTTCTTGTGGCGGTGGTGAATGTGGCCGTTCTTCCTGTTATTCTTGCTCTTCTTTTTGGTATTTTTCTTGTTCGTCTTTTTTTGGCTTATTCTTGTAATCCGTTTTTTGTATAGTTTTTTCTTGTTATTTTTGTTCTTCTTGTTCCCACTATGTGTTCTTCATGTTATTTTTTGTTTTGCTATTGTTTTGTTGGCGTTCCTTTAGTCGTTCTTGCTTGTGTATTTTTCATGTGTGTCCGTAATTTGGTTGTCCTTCTTCTTTTCATGTTCATCGTTCTGTGTTTTCTGTTTTGAATTTGCTAGTACCCTACGGATCCACGTGTTTCCTGAGAAGTCGTACCCCAAATACTTCTTCAGAAGCTAGTTGGATCATTACTTGGATCCATGTTTTTGCATTTTCTCATGGTGGTAGATCATATTGGATCCATGTTTTTGCATTTTCTCATGGTGGTACATTGGTACATTCCAAGAAGCTGGAGTGTTTTGGATCCAATGTCCGCGACAGGAACTGTGCTGGTTGGCATCACTAAGAAATCTCGAACGCAGATGCGAGAGTGTTTCCATCGCCACTATGTTCGCAAGTTGTGCACCTGGCACGTGCTTGGCTGAAAGAATGTGAACGTATCTGCAGAGCTTTTTATATGCAGATCACTGCTCAATGCTTCGCTTAGAATAATTATGGGAGTATTTTGGTATGTACAGGTATGAGGAGCGCCTGCAAATTAGCGGGGTCTAGAGATGCGACTAAACACGTCCCTGCAGAAACGTGACGAAACGTGACAAACACCTACCACATTTTGCTGAGTCTCACAGCTGCTCCCGCAGATATGATAGGTATGTGTGCCTAGTACATGGCCACAGCCTTAGGCGAGAAAATCGCACTTGCCTTTTGGGGTGAACTGTGAGCCAGGCCACGTACATCAGACATGTGTTGTTAATGATTTATGTTTCTGAGCAGATTTCGGCCATGTAGAGCTGCGATCATCAACCTTTGTACGGTAGTGTATGGTAGTGTACTATGATCTGGTTGATAGTGTTAAGTGTTAAGCATTTTTCATTTTCAACCATAGAAATGGGATGATCCTAGTCATCGTGCAAGAATCAGGAGGCTGGTTAACCAGATATCACCAGATATCACCAGATATCACCAGAGATCACTTATCACTTATTATGTAATCTTGTCAATCAAAAATCCCAGATGTTATCCCAGATGTTTTTTTAGATGTGAGGTTTCATTGAGACCTTGGAGCAAACGGTGGACCGCAACTTGGAGGTGCGCCGCCCGATGCCTCCCGGACCGACCGGACGACCTTTGCGGAGCCCACGCTCGCTGTTTGCGCCAGGCCATGGGGCAAAAAGCCAAGCTGGACCGCCGTGGCAAGCGGGCACGCACCCATGTGAAGGCACGGTGGTGTGGAAAGGTGTGGAAAGGTGAGCCGTAAAAGCTACTACCCTCTGGTAAACTAACATAGCTATTGAAAATTGCCATTTATAGTGGATTTTCCCATTAAAAATGGTGATTTTCCATAGTTATGTTAGTTTACCAGAGGGTAATATGATTTTAATTGATTTTATATGATTTTATATCTACTTATATCCCTGTTGATTGATGTTGATTGGTGATCCAATAGGGGATGGTACTAATCTGTACGAATACTGTTTATAGCTGGTTTATTGATGATTATTTTCAGCCACGGGGATTCAGGAATACCTGTCAACCAGTATAATGGGATAGTGGTATTTTTTGTGGCTCCTGAATGGATGGATACTGTATGATACTGCAACGATGGGAACATTTATGACCGAGGGCAACACGTTTTTGGCACCCTCTGATAATTTATGTAGGAAGTGAGGCCTCTTCCTCTTTTGGAGAGAGAAGCTGTTCTCGTAATCACAAGAACAATCTGAAGTTTCTGAAGATAAGTTGCACAGATGCTCTTTGGTAAGTTGTGGTGATGTAAATGCATCTCTTCACATGCTTGACTTTGCATGTGGTGCCTGGAGACTTCATGAAGCAACTTCTTGCCAGTCTCCTATTGACGCATGTCAATGAGTTGTCGTAAAAATGTTTGAACAACAGAGGTGTTGGGATACTTCACCAGAACGCACAAGAGTGGGCCTGGGAAACTCAGTTACAGCGAGGCTACAGAGTCCATCTGACATAAAGGGATGGGCCATGGAGTGTACCCCCAAAAATGGGGTGAAGACTTTGGGATGTTGACCCTGTTGGTGTGGGTATCAGCCACGCTCCGATAGCATGTTTTTTTTTTGGAAGTGGAAGGTCAAATGGGTCAAATGTTCACTGTGCGAACGTGCACAGAGCATGTTGATCTTAACTTTGAAATAATTTGAATGACCAGCTCCCGAGGCAGGTTAGGCCAACAAGAATGTGGGCTGACTAGTAGAACTCAGAACGACGGCAATTGTGTTGAACACATCCTGGTCTCTCACGTGCGAAGATTTCGCATTTGTTCTCCAGAGTGTATGTTCCATTTTTATCCATTTTTCACGCAATTGTCAGTTGAGTTAGTGCTCAACTTCACGCCGCGGGTTTCATCATGTTTCATCCCAAGGCGGGTGGATGAATTCACCCTGTGCACCTGTGAGATCGCGGAGGGCCGAATGCATCAGATCCGTCTGCATATGTCGAGCCCTCGGCGAAATGGAGCGGTCCGTGGGGTCGGGGATCTAACGAATGTCACGAACCAAGGGCGGCAGCGTTGGGCTCACCCATTGTCTCGGAATTCTACTACCAAAAAGCCAAGCAGATGATCGAGGAGATCACAGTGATCGACAGGGGAATCAAATTTTCCTCCAAAGATACCTGAGGTATCCTGAAATATCCTGAGGTATCCTGAGGTAAAAAAAAGAGTTTTTTCATTTCATGAAGAGAGTCAAGCGTTCTGAGCCCCGCATGATCAACATCCAGTTTTTGGCGGCCTTTGCCAAGTGCTTTCGTTGCTCCCTGGAGCTGTCACTGTGACAGGACCGGCGCTGGTGTAATCGTGTATTCTTGCACGCCTATGCAGTGTTGGGCTTGGCTTGGCCAAGGTGTTTGCCCAGAGTGCTGGAAGTGCAAAGATGGTCACAGGAAGATGTGTAGGGAAACGTTAGTAGACTGGCTGTGTGTTGACAGCTATATAGTTGCTTTACTTTGATGCTGACAGTCCATCACCGACAGACGGGATTGCTATGAACTGCTCATCTATACCAGTATAGTTCCTCAGATTTTCTCAGCCCCCGTGACGTTTGAAATCAAAGGTTGGATTTCCAGATATGGGAGCTGTCAATGATGACGATGACGAAGATGGCTGAGACCTTGGCGTTACGCGCATATTTTGCATATTTTAAAAGTTACATCAGAACCAAAGAAAGCATGTTTGTACAATTCGTACAACACATACCTGTGAATACACATAATGACACCTATGCAAAACTGCGCGTGCTGCATACAGTTGATGATAATCGACACCAACACCAGCGATTTTTTTGGCCCAGGTGAATGTGAAGAAGACGATGAAGAAAAACTCAGAGTGGAGGATACTGAGCAGGAGCCAACAGCCAACGAATCTTCGCGATGTGCAGCGACCCATAGGAAATAGCATTGAGAGAGGATTGCAACGGCTTAAAACTTGGACCAACCGCAGAACTCATTCACACATTATTAATTCCATTATAGGATTTTAATGGATTTTATATATCCCATTATATGTCCCATTATACCACCATTTATCATTTATTACCTGGTAATTGGAGGAATGGCATTGCTGCATTTGTCCTCTCACCAACGAACTGCAACAGGCCTGGGGTCTGGAGTTATTTTTTTGTAACCCAAAGTTGCCGGGAAGGGCGGAAGGGCGGAAGGCTTGTTGCAGTGCTGCTGTAACCAGATTGGTGGAGGCTCTGCTTGAAAATTGTTATATGATTTTTGCAGATGAGCTGTCTGGTTTGGAATTTCAGATTGTCGTCCTTTTCCACTTTTAGCAGGCGTAGAGTTATAGCCATAAAAGATCATGAAAGCATGACATTCCCTTCAGTGATGCAGAATCCGTGCTACGTCTCAGCCCAGGTGATGAAGGATTTGAAACCCAGGAAAGAACAGCTGAAGGGCGTGCAGGCCGGATCCCCAGAGCTGATGTTTTGCGAAGATCAGCGCGGAAGCTGTCCAGATGGCTGTGTTTGAAGTGTTTGAAACTGGGGTCCCAATTTATACAGGTTTAAACCTGTTTAGAAAGCCATGGGATTTGGAGAGTGTAACGCCGGGCCCCAATTTTTGCGTGTTGAGCTGGTAGGCCGACACGATGCTGCAAAGCTGCCTGGATTCGGGTCTCATCAACCCAGGACACAAGGCGCGGGACGTGGCAGGACCCGTGAATGGGAAGTGGTTAACAACCGTATTACTAGGGGACATCCCACATATATATATATACACATGAATACCGCGCAATAGATAGATATATAATATATATATACATACATATACACATACATACACACACATGTGTGTATATATATATATTGGTATTGATATTGTGTGTGGATGAATGACCTCGCTGCGTCGTCACTTGGAATGATGTTTAGTATGGGGTAACTATTCCAAAATGACATTGTTTCAGGTTGGTGAACTGGAACTATTCTAATCTGTCCATACATGTATATGTACACAGATTAATCTGTATATATATATAATTATATATATTATAATGCATAGTATGGGTTGTAAGTTGTAATGTTTGTTACACGACCCAGTCTCTGAGTCTGAATCGGCTTGAGACATTTGGATCATTTGGTCACCTGCGATGGTCACCGATGTTTTTTTTCGTCGCCAGGAAGTCCATTGTAAAGGCACGCAAGAGCGGACTCAGCTCATTGATGACGTCTTCTTCCCTTGGAGTAGCAAGGTGAATCCCATCCAGGTGCGGCACCCACCTTTGCGGACCGCAGCCGGCATGGTTTCGGATCTTGCGAGAAGCATTGGGATATTTGGGATGCCCATAGAATCTGTATAGAACCATCATCAATCATCTATATGATTATCACTATCGATATCTATAGATCTATAGATCTATAAATCTATAGATCTATAGTGATCTATCTCACTATTCTATTCCTATTCTCAATATCTATTGATCTATCTATATGTTGCGATGATATATTTTTTAGCGACCTCTGTCTGCCACAGGTGGGTGACCTGGCAAAGGTCAGGGCTGAGGCTTCGCAGAGGTGTCTTTGTGGAAACAGAGGGAATGGTTTAAGCAGCAGAACCAGCTTTCAATATATGGTTTGAATATGGTTTTAATGGGAGAATATATGGGAAAATCATCTGTGGTGTTTTTGAATGGTAAAAACTCGTGGAATTCTCGTGGAATTCTCATGTTGATCAAAGTCGGGGATTGGCTACTCTCGGCTGCTGAAAGCTGGGGATGACTTGCATGATATCTGCAGCCCCCTCTCTCTCTCTCTCTCTGTCACATTTTGATCCCTTTCCCAAATCAGCCAAAACATGATATTCAAAAGTTTTGATGAAAAGAGATATGGGTCGATCAAAGCATATGGCTGTTGTGGGAGCATCCAATCTGCAGAGAGCTGCCGAGGCAAAAGCAGCAGGCTTTGATCCAGCAGCAGCAGGAGGAGCGGATGGAGAAGCAACTGGAGAAGCAAAAGAGCAGGCACTGATCGACCTCCGTCCAGCTGGAAGATTTTCAGTACCAGCCCCGACTTGTTCCATTTCGCCAACTTCGGTCCTCATTGTTTGTAGGGCCAAGAAGCGTGCAACTGCAAATGAAGAATCCATCATTTTTTGGACATTAGCCTTCCTCCCACCTGCCAGGCGCTCCTTTAGTCGTGATGCTCCACGTGAGGTTCGCGAAGGTCGTGAAGGGCAAGGTACTGTGGCAATCAGGCTGGATGGTGCTGAGAAGATACTGACAATATTTTTTTTGAAATGTATCGAAGTTTCATGAATTTTCACACATAAACATCTAAGACATCTAGGATATTTATGATACTGTATATGTTTGTACATATCATACATTTACCTGTAAATTAATGTAACTGTTTAAATGTCTATGACACTTTTCTCACATTTACAATATGATTTTTATGAGCTAGATTTCCTTCAAAGCACCGATCCAATTGAAACTGGAGCCAGGCCCAAGGCCAAAGCCCGCGGCCGTGACAGCATTTCTCCAAGGCAGTTCCTGCTGATTTTTCAAGATGTGAAATGGGGATATCATATCCTTTAAAGATACTTAAACATGGGGATATGATCAACCCAACCCAAACCTCTTCAGATATTGTTCACATTTTTTGCAGCTGGCTGGCTGCTGTTGTTCCCACATGACACATCCCAGCTGCCGGACAGGCGGAAGAGAGGTGTCAGTGTGGGCAACAAGCGCCCATGTCCCGAGCCCAGCGTTTTCAATGTTTTCAACACAGCATAGGGATCTGAGAAATTCTGAAGAAGATGCGACTGCATATGGCTATTGCATTCCTCAAAATCGGTCCAGAGTATAGGCATCCCCCTTTCCCGGGTATCGCCGGTATCGCCATATTTGGTTTTTTTAAAATCCCCATGTTGGGATGATCAGGCGTGAGTCGCGGCCGATTGCGGTCTCCGGGGCTGCCTCCGCCCAAAGACAGGACTGGCCCGGTTTTGGTTTGCCGAAGATCCGAAGATTCAATGGATTGTTGTGAACATGTTATGATTTTTGATGGGAAACCAGGTTTCTTTTTTTTCCATTCTTTTTTCTTCCATAAAATGTAAGGATTAATCATTGGAAGTTCCGGAAGGTATTGAACAATCATTGAAAGTTTGCAAGTTCTACTCATGTTGGAGGTATCAGGAAGCACATCACGCACTAACTGAGGAGTGCTGAGGCTTCTTTGAGTCCATCAGATGGCGTGAAGAATCCTCCAGCAAACCGGCAGGCCAGCAACCTTTTGACCAGAACACATTGAGTTCTCAGTATGGGTCAAGCCTCCTTTTTGTGAAGATAGGGGATCTTGTGATGTGCATCAGATTCATCATGGTTTTGGATGATGTTTGATCAGGACTATGTACCCATTATATCCCTATTACGGGGATGATTTGGTGCTGTTGCTTCCCACACCGCCTGGAGCATAAGCTGTCCACAGGGGCCTGGCCGGGGTCGGGTTCGATCTCGCAGCGGCCGCGTGCTTCGGCGCCGGTCACAATCCATCCGAAGAAGGCGCGCGCGGCGCGGTCCATCCCCAGGAGGTCCTGGCCAGGGCTTCCCATTTTTCCGAAGCTTTTAGGAACTTTTGGGGGTATGAATTGGAGAGGCTTGGGCTAATTACGGCAATATTAGGGCTAATTACTTGCTATACACTACTTTCAATTCTTGGTAAAACATCTCTGATTGAGATTAGTTCCGATCGAAATATGTCAGGAGTATTGAAACAACATATATCAGCGACCAGCAGCATGTAGGCTTGCACAACTACGTCACTACACACACATGTCATGTATGTTGTATACAAATATGGGCCACTTCTCACCCAGGTAATACCAGGATCTTGACTCATGCCCATCCGTGCCATGGAGGATGGCCATCAACCAGGGATGGGTAAACAAGATCCCTATATTAAGAAAAGCTAACATAGTTGGGTGTTTAGATAATATTATTAGTCTTTGTCCTAAACCGTCATAGCATATTTATCATTGATGATTTTCATATAGATATATTATGATCAGTAGTCAGTATTCATAGTCTTTATCATAATTTATCATGGTATATCATCATCTCGTCTAATGAACAGGGTCAAGGTGTTATGATAAGATCTCACCAATCCTTGTATCTTATCATATATTATCATGATATATGATCTAATATGGATATAATACGATCAACTATAATTATTCATAGTAATCTCAATCCTAAATCAATATAGAAACTATATCATGATCATTGGATTTTATGAATATTAATAGTATATATATCATATATTCTAATGATTCATAGTCTATGATTCATGATCATTTATCTATGATATCATGAATAGTTTATATAATCATATTATTATGACCATTTATCTATGATATCATGATCATTTATCTATGATATTAGAAACTATATCATGATCATTTTATCTAATGACCAAGGGCGATTCCAAGTGGATCTCTGCAGATTACCTGGACCCCCGGCTTCACCGCGGCGCTCCAACTCTGTGTGCGGAAGCCCTGGGAATCTGCGGGGTTTGAGAAAAAATGATGGGTACCCTCTGGTAAACTAACATAGCTATGGAAAATCACCATTTTTAATGGGAAAACTCACTATTTCAATGGCCATTTTCAATAGCTATGTTAAATTACCAGAGGGTATATGTTTTAACCATGAATTTTCAAGTTCTATACTTCTATAGTGGTTGTCTATTTTCACCAACAATACTGGGAAACTTTGATAACCCATGGTGTTAAGACTAACCATCAACCACTGGGATTTCATCATCAAATAAGCATGACATAGCCTTCAAATCACCTTCAAATAACTGCTGAATAATGGACATGCTTAAAGTAAATGTTGGTATCCATCATGTTCCCTTTCCGGATTTGAGACCACAAGGAATGTCATTTGATAGTGAAATATGTAGATGTACCCTGGAAATAGGGATAACCTGCGGTTGTAGCCAGGAAATGCGGATAATACTTGTTTTAAGCAACAGAAATGGGGCAACACCAACAATACTGTATATAGGGCTCCAATCAAGAACACATTTCGGAGTAACCCCAAATATGACCAATTTTGAGTAATTATCATAGCTCAATCTCTTTTTTTTGCATTCAAGATAACTGGGGGCACTTTGTGTGCCTTGCTTTTGGGACTTGCTGGATATTGACCTATTGATCACAAAGAGACCTAAAGCTAGAACGTGCATCAGCTTGTAGATGGAAATGATATATACATATATATATATATGTAATATACATATACACACATATACACACACACACATATATATATATTATATACACATAGTTTTTATTTAACGTCTAAAAGTACATTCTTTCTCGTTTTCATGCTATTTCCAAACATGTTACAGCCTCAAAATTTGCGGCTGTAACGTGTCGCCGAGCTGGCGGCAGAATGGGTTAAAGCGCACTAAAAGGTAGTGGTCAGGTCCCCGTGCCTGGGAAAATCCCTATTTTTCAGGTAGACGGGTGCCCTTCACCTGGAGGGCAACCACATTTCAACAACGACCAAGCCTTTCCGAGGATCCAGCGGAGAGGCAAGCGTCGAAAACGGAATGCTCCGATGTCGCCGGATCGGCCGTCTCCGGCACCAGAAAAGAGAGGTGGACTGCTGCGAAATGGGTGGGCAACTGAACATGAGAGATTTGACCCAAAAAAAGGAAGACGATGATGAACCTAACCATGGGATTTTTGGGGTTTCTCCGAAGTTTCCAGATGAAACCTCACACGAAGGAATGGAAGGAGCGGATTCAGAGCATTTGCGCCAGGTGTTCGATCACAGTGCGGCTCCTGATGGTTTTGCTGCCAGCAGAATGACATGCAGAGAGGAAGCGATCACTTTGAGTACTCGTGCAACGTCGGACATCCTGCAAACTTTGCTGACTCCATGCAGTGCCGAGAAAATCTCAAATATGGCTTTGTCCAAAAAAAGGCTACCTCAAATTGGGGTATCCTATGGTATCCTATAGTATCCTCCATTTTCGCCGCCAGTATCATAAGCATTGAGAGTTTCCCAAGGCTTGGAGGTCGGCCGAGAAGAGGCTGGATGTAGAAGATCTCTACCTGCGAGAATTTTGCTGGTGGAGAAAGACAATCTTTAGAATAACATTCTATATATATATATGTTCTATATAATATAGACGTAATATATACATAATATACATATACGTACATGTATATATATATACAAATAATATCACTCAGTGTGTCATTAAGTGCAGATAAATTTTAGCAGTTTCTGGGTTCGGCAGGTGGAGCCCTTCAAGGTTGAGGCGCCAGCTGCAGAAGATGTTTCCTGCAGTCAGATCTGTTGTTTTTTTCTCAGATATTCCATATTGGAACTGTTATGTGTTGGGATCAATTATTAATACATCCATCTTTTTCTTGGTGACACGCGACTTACATCACCTTTGTTGAACTGTTCTCATTTTTGTTATCCAGCTATGGGGATCCAGTACGCCGTACGCATGACCCAACGCTGTCGCTGTCCCGGGCTCGGCCACACTGGGCTGTCGCTGTCCTGGGCCCTCTGTGCAGGTCTCATGTTACCTCTGGTAATTTAACACAGCTGACATAGCTTTTCAACATGGCTAAGTTAACTGTAGGCGAATACTATTCAAAATTTGAGGCTTTCGGACACCCTCACAGCCAGTGGCAACCTCTATAGTTGAATTCTCACAGGCCCATGTTTGTCTCAGAACTCATAAACTTCTGCTCCTTTGCTTGTCAGACTGGTCACAATCAAGAATTGGAGGCGCCTTTGCGCAGTGGTTGCAATTTGTGTCGACAAAAGGGGAAATGTCCGATGCATCACAGCAATGGGGAAGACTCGCAAGAGTATCACTACGAGATCCGCTCCCTTGCAGCAATTGAAGAAGCACTGCGAAATGCTGAAGCAGAGACTGTCCAGGATGTAGGTCAAGTTTGAAACGGGACAAACGTAGCAAGACGATTCAAAAGTAAGGAGACTAAGCCACAGGTCGGACAAACAACGTGTGGAGAATCTCCTGCTATCTCCAGTTCTCCAAGGTATTGTTCTACCATCTACTTCACCAGCGCAGGAGAATTCACTGCAGCCAGACATGGACGGATAGTCACGAGAGCACCCCGGCATTTTGAGCAACCAATTGCTAAGAGAATGGGCAATCATAGCAGCCATCTGGGTAAGTGAAGGTCAACAAACATGTCTCATGTTGTCTGCCACATTCATTTCATCAACATCATCAACCCCAAGTGATTTTCCAGTGTATCAAAGATATTAAAGTGAAATGATAGGTCAGCAACAATTAACAATCAGCAACCAGTGGTATCCAGTGGTCATTTTACGACAGGAAGCCATCGACCTGTTGAGAACTGCGGGAAACGAGCTGCTGCCCCGTGGGCCGGCGCATGTGACACTGGGAGAGTTCAGCTGTACATCGAGAGATGAGCCCCTTGGCGGATGTGGAAACATGTGGAAACCCGTCGAGCCATTGAGATACGGGGAAGATGGTGGATCTGATGATTACGGAAAAAAAGCATGTGGGGATTCCGGGATTCCCCTAGTTTTTCCGAAGCCTCATGCTACTTTCCAACTTGTCAGGTGAGAGAATGTTCATGGGAGCCAGTTGTGATAGATGAAACTGCTGTGAAGCAAGACGTTTAACAGAAATGGGTGAGCCTCCGCTTCACCTCCACTTCTGTTTGCAATGATCAGTGACCGATGAGCCTGTTGACATTGTACAAACTAGCTCATTCCGAAATGCTATATATGGCAATGCATGAGCAGCACTTGCGATGTCCAACTGCTATGAACCTCGTCAAGAAAGATCGCAGTCTGGAGAATTATCAATTACCATACTTGGGGTTGCGTCCCAGCTAGTCAGTGGCTAATAAACCAGAATATAGGTGTATGTATATATATATATGTATATATAATATATATATATGTATATAATATATATATATGTATAATATATATATATATGTATATATATATGTATAATATGTATATATATATGTATATATATAATATGTATATATATATATAACATGTATATATATATATAACATGTATATATATATAATATGTATATATATATATATTACTGCCGCCGACCCCAGAGGAAACCAAGTACTTGTGCAGAACAAATGCGGACACGCCCTGTAAGCCTGACTTGGACAGCGAGCCGCTGCTAGCTAGCACGTGCTGCACAGTCTGGATTGCCTGCCACACTTTGCAATGGCTCTGCCACGTGGCGGGCAGACTTCAAGGCCCACCATGGCTCACCCACACTTGGGTTGGAGGATTACCAGCTGGACGCAAAGATGGTCGCTTTGGAACAGGTCTTCGTCACTACCTGCCTGTTGGCGCTGTTTAAGCATGTAAAACATGGAAACGACCTAATAGTATAAGTACACTGTATATATATATATATGTATTGTATATGGACTTTCAAACGTGCCTGAAATTTGTGCAATTCAGATTTGTAACTTAAATCGCGCTGTTGCCAAAACGCACTCTTTTGAAAAAATGAATTGAAATTCCCAAAGCACACTTTTTTGGATGCCCGGGCAAGCTCCACTTACAAAACGCGCAGAAATTGGAATGCAAAAAGCATACAAAAAGGTGCAAAATGCGCGCAAACCTGTGCAAAATGTACCAATCCAAAAAAGGCGCAAATAAGGTGGATCTGATGATGTTGGGCGCATGAATTCGCGCATGTTCCGTGCAAACGTTCTGAAATTTAAGGGACGCGCAGAACTTTGTTGAACCGTAGCTAAACTTTCACGCACACAAAAGCTATAAATGCAGGTCCTGGATATTTTAATATTTAGTTGTATTGGCATATTAATTACATAGTCGTTTCGGTCGATCGATAAATATAACTCCACCCCAGTGGGGCAATGGTAATTATACATAAGTTGGCTCCAAACAATAACAATTAAGAATAGGTCCCCCCACTCTGACGGGGGGCTTAGGCAATGGCTGAGCCATGATTGACATGACGAGGCCAAGGGCTTGGATGGGCTTGGTGAACACCTGCAAGCCGTACACCTTTGTTTGTGCATGTGCTTTGTGCTCTGTGCTTTGCGCTCTGTGCTCTGTGCATGTGCTCTGTGCTCTGTGCTTTTTGCAGTGTGCTTTGTGCTTAGTGCTTGGTGCTTGTGGGAGCCTTCTTTAGGGGTGGCAAGCCAACGGGAAATTTACAAAGGTTGGTGAAGAACTCAAGGCCTGGCCGCAAGTTGCAGTAAGCGCACAGAATCACAGCCACACCATGATCTGCAGAATGGGCATGTCAACATGCATTCGCGTCTGATAGTGAACCTGGTGTGGAGCCATTCATGGTTCAATAGCAGGGCTGTGCAAGCGATGCAGTTTTTGAGGATATCAACATCAAAACAAAGCCAGCTCATACACATTAATCACATCAAATATGTTGTAGCAACTTCAAAGATGTTCTACCACAATTTTTGCCATAGCCACCAGCCAACAGGGGCTGCAGCTGGTCACTCTTCGTCTCAGCTTTCATGATCCAAGAATCTGAATTGGTTAGTCAGTCATAGCCATCACTCATTCATTTTCCAATAATATTTAGGGATTCAAGTAGCAAGATTCATGATATTTGTGACGTAAATTGTCTATATAGATTCATCGGAACCAAGTACATGGGACTGAGTTTCGAGTAATGACAGATCGGTATATTTTAATTTTTGATGATGGGCCATGGTTTGTCGGAATAGCAATGGCACCTTGGACAAGGACTTCCAGAGACCTTGAACGTGAGCCTTGGCATCATCATCATTATGATGGAGTGATTTGAAATGACGGAGGTTCTAACTTTTCTGTGGGTTTGCTGCCACAAAAAAAGGTTAAGAAAAGCAAGAAGAAGCCCCTGGAGGCCTTCTTTTGGGGTTAGCAAGCAAACAGGACAATTGCTAGCTTGAAGAGAATGTAAGCGTGGACAATCAACCAGCTTGGGCTGTCTTTCCCACACCTCACCTCCGGATCGGAATCGATATCAGAATTATCTCCAAAGGCATCAAGGGCATCAGGCCAAGGCAGGCAAGTTGTTTCCAGGATAGTTACAACTTGTTGTTAGGTCTAGTTGTGTTCAAGAGATGCATTATGACGGTCACATGGTATGATTGTCCTTCGACAGTATAGCTTGCTGGTTGGCATGTACCTTGATCTGCATGTCCAGCTTCACACTTGCATGTCCAGCTCTAATGCATCTGAGAAGCATCCGAGCTTGTTGTTGCCAGCTAGAACAGCACAGGCAAGAGTAGTTTTGCCACCTCCGAAGGCAGTGCCCTGGCATTGGATAGAGAAGTCTTCAAAATGGGATGCCAATGGTTTTAGATGTTGTTGAACTAATTCATTCATGAATTGTCCGAAGGGTTTTAGAATTTCCGTCAATACCAGCCCAAGGCTAGACACAAGCTGGTTAGAGGGTAGCATGACACAAATAGATGGTACTATTTAACACTAGCTCAACCCATTAGTCTTTGGAGGTCACACTGTTTGAGTTAGGGTCCTCTCTCTCTCTCTCTTTTTCTGTCTTTGAAACTAAACTCCATACAAAAACGATCAGATGTTGCTTATAGTTTTTGTTTAATGACTTCGGTTGAAATCTTGCCAGTGTGTCATCTACCCTTCATGAAAGAAACAGCCTCTGTGCCACACCATCTAAGGCTGGGCCGCCCATTGTTGAAGAGCCTGAAGCCCTGGCTGTTTCTTGGAGAGAGGGTTTAAGGACGTTCCTTCGGTACTCCGAAACAAAAATAAGGGGGTCGACTCCTGTGGCAGAGGTCCCCCAAAAGCTGTTTTTATTTCCATGTTTTCTTTTTTTCAACAAAAAAGGGGGCTGGGCACCATGATTCGGAAGAAATACCTTGGGTATTGCTGATTTTATTTCGCACAGCTCCGGTCAAAGGACCCTCCCGCAGAGCTCAAACACCAGGGCAGCGAAGGACGGATCGGGCCCGCGGCCGGCAGCCCAGAGTGCCAAACGTTGCTTTCTGAACTGCCTAGAAACTAGCTTCAGGCCTTCCATTCGCTTGCTTTCCTGCACTGCCAGCTCCCCACTTGCTTGCGTCCTCTTGCAGCTGGCTTTCGTTCTGCACAGCTCCGGCCAAAGGAGATTCCGGCAGAGCTCAAACACCAAACCAGTGGAGGACGGATCGGATCGGGCCCGCGGCCGGCAGCCCAGAGTGCCAAACGTTGCTTTCTGAACTGCCTAGAATAACTAGCTTCAGACCTTCCATTTGCCCCACTTGCTTGCGTCCTCTTGCAGCTGTCTTTCGTCCTCCACAACTCCGGTCAAAGGACCCTCCCGCAGGGCTCAAACACCAGGGCAGTGAAGGACGGATCGGGCCTGCGGCCGGCAGCCCAGAGTGCCAAACGTTGCTTTCTGAACTGCCTAGAAACTAGCTTCAGGCCTTCCATCGGCTTGCTTTCCTGCACTGCCAGCTCCCCACTTGCTTGCGTCCTCTTGCAGCTGGCTTTCGTCCTGCACAGCTCCGGTCAAAGGACCTTCCCGCAGGGCTCAAACACCAGGGCAGTGAAGGACGGATCGGGCCCGCGGCCGGCAGCCCAGAGTGCCAAACGTTGCTTTTGAACTGCCTAGAAACTAGCTTCAGGCCTTCCATCGCTTGCTTTCCTGCACTGCCAGCTCCCCACTTGCTTGCGTCCTCTTGCAGCTGGCTTTCGTCCTGCACAGCTCCAGTCAAAGGACATTCCCGCAGAGCTCAAACACCAGGGCAGTGAAGGACGGATCGGGCCTGCGGCCGGCAGCCCAGAGTGTTTTCCTGCACTGCCAGCTCCCCACTTTTTATTTGTGATTCTCCTTACTCACAAATTATATTTTTTCACTTTTTTTTTCACCGTTTTTTTCCGGTACAGTGCCGTCACTATTTGTTTCGCATTTTTTCCGGGTACAGTTCTGGTCATTATTTTTTCAAAACATATTTTCACTAATTAATTGTTGAAACCACGTTCAACGGTTCCCTGGGTGGCACTTCACAATGATATATTATATTGTTTTACCCAGTATGAACTGAGCGTATGCATGTGCAATTTTGATTTATTTTTTTGAGATCCAGTCGGAAAGTTTCCAACGGTTACGTTCATTTGCATGTCAATTGTGATTTGATCTTTACAATAACGGCATTGTAGCTACATGTGCTATCCTTGTGTGAACTGAGTCCTTCTTTGAAGCAGGTCTCAAGTTATGCATGTGCAATTTGCTAAGATTACATTCATTAGCATGTCAAACCAAACTTGTCAGTATATGATATTGAATATATTAAGAGATTTATGCTAACTTTTCACTTTTTGTGTGTGTCCTGTTTCTGTGTGAGCAAGAGTTCCAAACCAAGTTCCCGGTCCCCTCTGCGCCAAGGTCAACACACTGGATTGCCAAGTTGCACCAGGTCGATCCAGGAATGTTCGGTATAGAAAAAAAACGCCCCTGTTCGGGACACTGCCTGTTCGGCAGACTAGTTACTGTTTCATGCATGTCACGCAAGTCCCAAACACAAAGGTCCTGGCAATGGTATTTCCAAGGAACAAGACCTGGTATACGTCTGTGGCTAATGCGTATGTATATATGTATATATATACACATATGTATATATACATTTAATTTCATTACATTACATTAGATCACATTACATTTACATTACATTTACATACATTTACATTACATTTACATTACATTTACATTACATTTACATTACATTTACATTACATTTACATTACATTTACATTACATTTACATTACATTTACATTACATTTACATTACATTTACATTACATTTACATTACATTTACATTACATTTACATTACATTTACATTACATTTACATTACATTTACATTACATTTACATTACATTTACATTACATTTACATTACATTTACATTACATTTACAATACATTTACATTACACACATTACATTTGCATTAAATTTACATTACATTTACATTACATTTACATTACATTTACATTACATTTACATTACATTTGCCTTACATTTACATTACATCTACATTGCATTTACATCACATTTACATTACATTTACATTACGTTGCATTACATTTCATTGCATACATACATACCAGCCAAATTCCATCAAATTCCAAGGACGGAAGTCATGGTAAGAAATTTCCGAGGACAAAAATCCTGGACTCATTTTTATTAAAATGGAACTACACATATTTGTCCAAGGACTTGGGACATGGGGCAAGATGTGCGTTGTTTCTCAATAGTTTTGTGTTTGCCGTGGTACTGGTCTATCTACTTCATTTTCATCCACATACTGAACAGCAAAAACAAAATTCCTATCTGTGTATCTGCACATATATCTGACTCTGAAGCCTTTTCTTCCTGTTGGTTCTTTTGCTTTTATGTTACCTTGTTGAATGTTCTTTGAGCCCTGTGTCTGAAAACTCAATCCCTGAACTGCAAAGGATCATTTGTTGTTGATTGAAACCTTACCATGGACCAGTTGTTGTGTTATATTTTTGACACACAACTCCAAGGAAGCAAGGCCTGGACTACGTACACATGCATATCTCCAAACCTTCAAGCCAAAACTAGCTTCAAACCTTCCATTTGCTCGCCTTCCTGCACTGCTGGCTGCCAGCTCGCTTGCTGTCGTCTGGCACAGCTCCAGTCAAAGGCAGGTCCCGCAGAGCTAAAACACCATGGCAGTGAAGGACAGATCGGGCCTGCGGCCGAAATCCCTCCAGATGATCCTGCGATACTCGCTTCTTTAACGCTGCCTTTCGCCTGCACATCGCTTGCTCTTGGCATATTTTGCGTTGCTCTCTGGCGCGCTCCCCCTAGTTCCCAGGGGTCGGCGGATAGTCAAAAATAACATTAACAATAATAAGAAAAGATAATAATACTATATGATGAAGCCCCTCCAGATGATCCTGCGACACTCGCGATTCTTTAACGCTGCCTTTCTCTTGCTCTTCGCATATTTTGCGTTGCTTCTCTGGCGCGCTCCCCCTAGTTCCCTGGGGTCGGCGGATATATATATATATATATACATATATATATACATATATATATACATATATATATATATGTATGACAGTTATATGACATTATATACTTATACAATCCTAGATACACATACACATTACTGGGGTATGTCCCAGATATGACTGGATTATAAATTCATAAATGGTATATACCAGCCATATATGGGATATATCCTGATTTCCCCTCCACTTTTGCTCCAATGCCAGGACGCAGAGGTTGACGCAACTGGCTGATTTCTGCAGTGGGCTCCATCCGGCCACCTTCTACGTTCATGGACGTGCGAGATGTCGTCGTGGACGGAAGCCTGCACTTTGGTGCGTGGTTAGCGCCCAAAGTCCCGAAAGGATGGCGGGATTGATTTAGGGGTTGGAATCCCATCTATTGGATTGTACTGATTGGATCTGGTATGGCTCGAAATTCCTGAAACTCCAAAGTGTGGGTCCATTGGTACAATATTTTTCCAGCCAGAGATTGATAGTTAATTTATTATATAATATGGGTTACAAAAAAGAGTCAGGATCAACAGGATCAACCCATTGGTAGAGGTGCTGAATGCTAGAATTTGGACCGGAGAACTTGGTGATTCTGATCGCCAATAGAGCTATATGGGCTACGAAGCGAATCAGTGTGTTGAGGTAGCACAAACAATTCTTGGTACCTCTCATTGCCAGTTGACTAAGGCTTACTTTCTCCCAGTAGATCTTTCAACTGCCGCGGAAGAAGTCGTTGAAGAACTTCAGAAACTGAGCTTTCTGGACCGGACCAAGGTGTTCGGATGGGCGGGAAATGAGAGGAGCTTTCATCCGAAAAAGGAGATGGGTAGTGGCTAGTGGTTTCAACGAGTTTTTTTCAATGCGAAAATTTTAAGATATCCCATATCCAAATGGACCACACTTGGTGCGGAGCACTGTGTTGGGATGGGTTGAAAGAAACAACTGGCCATCCACATGGCCCCCATGGAGAGGAATTCCGATTTCTGATGCAAAAACAAAGAAAGAGATCAACTAGAGAAGTTGCAGTAAAAATATTGAAACATGCCAGGTCTTTACAGGGTGGCACCAGCCTTTTACTAGCAACCAGAGTTTGCCGAAGGCCGAAGCAAGGTCAATGTGATTTGAAAGAGGATTCAGTAAAGATATTCCTAGATATCCCATGTTACACCCCCAAAAAAGATAGAAAGGTAATTCACCACTCTTTTGGCAAGTTGTTTTTACATTTCTCTCTGGGATTTGGTTCCAGGTGAAGTTCCATGTGTCAGTTGGTCGCCAAGAAGTACCTGAAATCCAAGCCTGGGATGGCACCATGGATCAACTGACTGTTTTGAAGCTAGCGCCTTGGAAGAACCGCGGAAAACCACGGCTTAGCCTTCTCCAACGCCTTTGTGTGGTGATAGGCGTTGGGTGATTAAATCTGGTTTTGGTAGATTTTACCTGTGGCAATCAAACGTGGAAATTTCAAATCACATTTTGCTTCAGAACAATGGTCTATGAATGGATGTACATCAACTAGGATTTTCGATTGACACGTTAGATTTCCAGTTGGATACAGCTAAGGATGGGAAGAAGACCAGGAACTTTGTGGAGTCCTGGGATTTTCGCTTCGGCGTAGATGCAGATCCCTTGGAGAAAAAGTTACGGGTTTGTCTGAAAAAATTAGAACCCCCAAATTCCACAGCTTAAAAATGGGCAGTTTGGGGATTCCCCTTTTTTTGGACGAACCACCATGCAGATTACGCAGACTATCCTGCCATGCCAGCTGGAGTGAGCCGCCTGCCTAGTGATATTCTTATTACCGCAGCTGGGACATTTCAGGGGCTCAGTCCCAACTACACTATGAACAGCCACCGATTTCTACTGGAACTTGTGCTGGACTGGGGCACAATACGCCAGCCTCTGAAACACCATCGTTCAACTGGATTTGTTTTAAAGATTAGGGGAGCTCCGCTTCCATCCCATGGTTGCGCGTCTTTTCCTGGGTAGAACGTGGTAACACATTATGTCTCTGTTGTATACCCCATGTTCAAGCACACCCAACTGTGTTTTCACAGCACGTCTCAACTGTTTTGCCCCCAGCATGTAGCCCCACCGCGCGGAGCACCGCACCTCATGGTTGCTGAAGATCCAGATGTCGAATCAGTTCCAGCTGCTGAAACGGCTGCAGTTGAAAGCGATGAGGCCGAGGTGCAAAAAAACAGTTTTGATCTTCTTTTCCAGTCACTGTCAGTTTGAGGAAAGAGGATCTGAATAAGTTCTGAACATATTTTTCAGATTGTTTTTCAAGATATCGCAAAGCCCTTGCCTCTCTGCGGCATGAAAGTTCCTATTGCCAGAAATTTACCTCCAGGTATAGGCCAAAGTTCCACCACCAGATTCCCAGCCCATGGAGGCCAGTCCACTGCTGCTGCCACAGCGTGGTCGAATTCGGCCACGGCGCACCGTCTTTCAACGACTCTCACAGGTACCCAGTGCTGCAGGTTGCAAGCACTTGGTTTCATGTCACTTCCATTTCAGTTCCAATCCCATATGCCGCACGACCACAGGTTCCACGGTCCAAGTTGAAAGCACGTTAAAAGAAGGGCCCGCCACTTCACGCCACTCAATTTCCAGGGTTTCCAGAGAGTTCTTGACTTCCAAGTGAGTTTCACCTGAAGATAGGGTACCCGGTTCGATCCATCCGTTCATCATGGTTCATCATGGTTCATCATGGTTCATCATGGTTCATCATGGTTCATCATGGTTCATCGTGGTTCATCATCAGCATCAGCATCAGCATCAGCATCAGCATCATCATCATCATCATGATCATCATCATCATCATCATCATCATCATCAGCATCAGCATCATCATCATCATCATCATCATCATCCTCATCTTCATCCTCATCCTCATCCTCATCCTCATCCTCATCCTCATCCTCATCCTCATCCTCATCCTCATCATGCCCATCCCCGTTATTTGATGGCCATCAATTGGGGGTATGTCATGGTAAGCCATGGCGAGGTGAATCGATGCCACTGGAAAGTGGGTGATCGTGTGCTAGCTGAGAACTCAGTGGCAGCTGGGGTTTGTCCCAAAATGGGGGCATACCTCCAAATAGCTATAATCCCTTCCCCTATTACTAAACGTCCCCCAAATACTAAAAACTAGGGTCCATCTCCAATTTTGGAAAATTTTCAGATTGGCCAATTTGACTTTTAATTGATCCCCTTTAGAAAACAATTCTTTAAAAAAAAACTACCATTTGTGGGTTTTGCACCCTAATAATAAAAACTAGTTAACCCCAGCGTGTTTATTATTAGGGTCCTTGATCCCAACCCCTGAATCCAAGCTGCCTGGCTGCTCTAGCTGAGCAATTTTTGGCTGACATGAGTCTGTCTTGCTGCCTGAAAGAGTGAAAGCCACCCCTCTGCCTTGCTGTCTGCAAGGTCTTTCTGAGCTGGCTGGAGTCTTGAATTTTTTAGATCCCATAAACACCTGTGTTGAAGGTTTCCCTTAATTTTGGGGGGTTAAAAGAAGAATTCAAGACTCCAGCCACTGTGCACACTGACTTCCTGGCTGACTGGCTGCCTTCGCTTGGACTGTATGTGTTCCCTTGCTGGCTGCCTGCTTCTGTCTGAGCTGGCTGGAGTCTTTAATTTATAGATCCCAGAAACATTTCATTAGGTTGTAAAGCTCCTTTGTTTTTATAGGGTTAAAGACTAATAACCATTAAAGACTCCAGCCAACTCTGCACTACGCCTGCCTAGTTTCTGTACTGTCTGCTCGCCTGCTACATCCCTGTGCAGCTGGCCTGGCTGACTTCTAGGCCTTGCCAGGTCCTGTCTGGACTGGCTGGAATCTTGAATTTATAAATCCCACAAGCAAACACTTATGTTGAGGGTTTCCTTAGTTTTAGGAGGTGGGACATTTATTGTATTAAAGATTCCAGCCAGCCTCTCTGCCTGCCTTTTTTTCTTTATTGTCTGCCTGCCTCAGCTGCATCCCTGTGCCACTGGGCTGGCTGACTTCCAGGCTCTGGCTGCCTGCCTCACTCGCCATCTGGGTGCCTGGCCTGGACTTCTGGCTGCAACTGGAGGCTCTGGCTCTTCAAGCTCCTCTGTCGCAGCAACAATCTGTTGCTCTTCTGCCTCTTCTGCTGCTTCCTGCTTCTGCTCAGCCTGCTTCTTCCTGGCTCGCTTCCTGACCTTCTGCTGCAAGGCTCGTTCCTGTCTCACTGTGCTGACCAGCATCTTGCCTGGAGGAGGCTTCAGCCAGACAGGAATCTGGTCACTGAAAGTCAACGCTGTCTGCTTCCTATGCACAAACCAAGCCTCTCTGTCTCTGACTGGAAAGTCTTCCTACACAACTGGCTGAGCTGCCTTGTAAGGCTGACTGTCGTAGTGCCTCCAAGCTGCCTGCATTCTGTTCTTCAGCTCCTCCTGGCTGATGGTCTGAATCTGTTGGCAGGCTCTCTCTCTCTCTCAGCCCAGCTCTGGCTGCCAGCTTGTTTGCCTCTTTGTCCCGCTGTTTCTTTTTGCACTGCAGTGTCTGAAGCTTCTGTCTCCATGCCTGGAGCTCCTGGAGCTGTGCTGCTGACAACTGCTCCTCTGTCTCTCTCTGCTCTATGGCCTGCTGCAGCCTGTGCTCATAGTCCCTGACTAGGTCTTTGAGACTCATCATATGTTGCTGGCTCTCTTCGTGCTGAGCTGACAAGACTGTGGCCATCCAAGCCACTCGGCATCTGTCTTTGCGACCTAGCTAGTTGCCTTTCTGTGCCACGCGACTGCCTTGGGCCTTGCTGGTCAGCTTGTCCATGCTTAAGTGGCTGCCTTGTCTTCTCAAACCTTGCTTGCCTACCAGTCTCTGGCCCACAAACTCCTTGAGCTGAGCCAGTGCATCTGTCTTCTCCAAGTTGCTGACTGCTGTCATGCTCAACCCGTATTTCTCTCCTGTGATCTACTTGCTCAAGCCGGAAAGCTCTTCGTGGAGCTTCAACTTGGCTTGTGCTGTTGGGTCAGCTCGCTGCTTTCTGACTCCAGGCGCGTGCTTTTTCTGCTTCCTCCCTGAACCTTTGGGCCTGCCTCCCTTGCTGTTCTTTGGTGGCAGCACTACTGCTGCACTGTCTTCAGCTGACCCTACACTGACCAGAGCTTGCTGCTGTGCTGGACTCAGAGGCTGCACTGGCTGCCTGGCTATCTACTCATTGGAAGAACCAAACATGTTATCCAAACGATAGTACTTGGTGACTGAGCTGCCTGGACTCGAGGACTGTCTCTTCTGCCCCCTGTCTGGGGTATTAGCTGCCTGCCTCAGCTCATTTGACAAGCTTCTCCTGAGTGACAAGCTCTCTGCCTGCTTTCTCCTCTTTGCCATCCTGGCCCTGTCCCTTCCCATCGCTTTCCATCACGCTGGCTGTATCTGCTCTACTTTTCTGACTGGAGCAGAAGGACGGGACATGAAAGCAATGCTGCAGAACAAAAAAGAATCCAAGCAAATACATATACATATATATATATATAATATGTCCATATACAATAGTAATTATTAAAACAAATCTGCTTATTCAACTTGTGTATATATAATTGTATATATACATCTATCTATCTATCATCTAATCTAGCTATCTAGCTATTCTATCTAGCTATCTAGCTATCTAGCTATCTATATCTAGCTATCTAGTATCTAGCTATCTAGCTATCTATCTATCTATCTATCTATCTATCTAATTATCCATCTATCGATCCGGCTGCACCACTGATTCCAAAGCTGCAACTCTCTGACTGCTGCCACAAACTGCTCTAATTGGACCGTCTCCCTTCCCCATTCTTCAGCCAAGCTGCTGCCTGAACTGCCAAAGCTGCAAGCGCTGCCTGCACTTCCTGCTGACCTGGCTCTGCCTGCACCGCTGGCTGCTGCTCTGCTTGCACAACTGGCTGCTTAGCTGCCTGCATAGCTCTAGTTGTCTTACCTGTGTCAGTTCGCGTGCGGAGACCTGCCTGGCTAGCTGCCTAGCTGTTTGCTTGAACCAACAAGCAATGGAAGCTGCCTGTCTGTGGACCTGACCCGCTGGATGCTGGATAATTACTGATTCTAACTATCTGCCTCATGAACCCCCTACTGTCAACACATGATTACTACATATACAAGTATAATTGATTACATATATATATATATATAATTATATATACACATATATATATATATGTATAGATATCTTTATATAATGAATAATTAACATGAATTCGACTTTGGTTCCCTACTAGTAAATACAACCCTAACTAAAAAACTACCTGAGGTGTTTATTAATAGGGGCTGGGGGCGTTTAGTATTAGGGGGAAAGGATTAATCAGCTAGTCTAATGATGATAATTCATGATAACCCACTGGATGGGTGATGGGTTAACCCCCAAATTTCAGGTACCAAACCCATCTGCTTTCTGCATCCAATGACCAAGGTTCGAGACCGAGACGAGAAGGACCGCGGGGACGTCAGCAGGCGAGAATTTTGTTTGATGATGCGGGGATGGGTCAAGTTAGTGGGATATGGCCAAACATATCAACAAAAATTAGATGATACTCCAAGGATTTTGATGGATCTTGAAAGGACATATAAAAGTAGAAGAAATGACCAGCATCGGATAATATTTGTGGTATGTGGGGCTAGATTCTTGGCCTGTACAGCTTGCATTTGCGCTTCAGGCCCAGTGAAGATGACTGGAACCCTGGCATTGTGACATCACTTCATCCTGTGAAGGCAGGGACTAGGTTTGCTGCAGTGAACTCCATCAAAGTCATCAACTGGATAGTTTCTATGTGATTGAACTTCAAACTGTTCACTTGATGTTCCTTCCAAAAAATCGGGATTATTAATCAACCATTCATCAACCATTGATGAGCCCTTGATGAACCATGGATGAAACTGAGCCCAATGGTGAATGGGATTCTCTGCTCCGCTGGCTGTGCTGGTGCAGGTCCGCCTGAAAGGAGGGCAAGAGTCTTTCACATGGAAGGAGATCAAGGACGCGACATGCTAACGAGCAAACCTTGGCACCGAGGGACCACATCTTCAAACCCTTTCTATCCAATATTATCCAGTACAACCCGTTCACCCCCAAAGTTCGACGTTGATGTGGCTTGAGGATACTTGAGGTGCGTTAGCTCCAATGGACATAATTATCGACCCCCTAACGTCACTTTTGCTGATGCCCGTTGAAATGTTTAGATTTTGGGGTGGGGGGTTCAACACAGAGTCTGTTGCAAGGTTTGAACAATTTGCCCATCGAATTACAGTAGGGATGAGTCATCCCACTTGACCAGGTTACATTCATGATCTGATCAGCTGAAACCGGTAAAAAAGGAGAATGATCATGGCATATTTGTTGCTAATTCATTCCTAAGATACTGCAACGTCAAGCCAGGTCCCCTTAAATATAGTGATAGTGATAGTGATAGCAGTGATAACTTCTAAAATGATATGGCCCCAACGATCAACATCTAGGAGCTGCCAAAGAGCAGATCCGCTTCAGCAAGTCCCTCCTCCACGTAACTTGAAGTTTTCGTTGGAAGGTGGCCGGGTGTCAGAGGTTGGTGGACGATGTTACCAACCTCTTACCTTACCAGCACAATGTTATCTTAACAGTTGGACGCTTGATTGATCTGGTAAGAGGATGATATGATATCAATACTGCTATCGCCATTGTCAGCTGAGGTGGTCCACCAAGTTTCTCCCTGCGAGTGCTGAGGTGCCTGACAGAATCTGTATGGTGAATAGCCATAAACATGAACTCATGTGAATCTTGATGGGGAATGGCAATCCATGGGAGTGGCTCAAAATTGTTCACATCTTTGCGCATGGCAGTCCGTTATGGGAACGACTCACAATCACGTAAGTTTATGCCCCCAGAAGTGGATGGGGAAATACACAAGCAATGACCACTTTATGTCCAAACAGGTATCCCAATTGAGCTGGCCATAGCCAAGTCATCATCACTGGTGAATGATGAACATTGCCATCATCTGAGCCCCACTGTCGCACCTAACCACCTGTTTGTTCCCTGTTTCTTGGGCAACTAGGGTTTCCGATCAAGATGTTCCCTTAAACCAATCCATTGACATTACTGTACATTGATTGAATCATCATGAACCGATCAGCCTGATTACCAGGTGCTGAGACGTGCCCGCAAGCTCTCCAGACGGCGACGCAAGCGAGAAAAGGCACACCTTACAGTGGGCATAGAACATTCATGAACATTGCAGGTTTGATTTATTTTGATCCATGATGTACCAATTTCACAACCTTTTATGGGTACATATGGATACATATGGATGCATATATCACACATGGCCATATGGCAAGTTCCCAGCTTTCACATCTTGGTGCGAGGAGGCTGAGCGGAAGGAAATGGAACTGTGGGCCAGGGCACAGAGAATCCAATGCGCAAAACTCAGGAGCCTGATGGGGTATGTCTGATTGTGTCTTATCGTGTTTTGGCATAGCTAATTTTGAGTTTCAGACATCATGTCATGGAGGGTTTTGGAGGACTCTCAAGACGATCCTCTGCTCAGAACATGGTCTTTCGTCCGGCAGGAACGCTGGTAGCCTGCCAAATGCAGCAAAGCACCAAGAAGAGAAACAGGCGAAGGTCGCCATCTCCCAACTTGAAATCGTACTGTCCATTAAATCACTCAATGAATTCAATGAATTCATGAGAAATGAATATCAAAGACACTTATTAGAGTATGGAGTGTTTCACTTGTTTCACTCATTCCAAATCCTTTTGGTGCCCAGCGGTTCCAATCCTGTGGCCGGTGCAGGTGCGGAACCTTCGCCTGGCTTTGGAACAGCTGCTGCCAGGGCTGGATGAAGTGGAGGCGAAGGAGACGAGTCGACCGGCGCGGAGAGCGACCAGCCCGGGGCGCGCAAGAGCGGCCCGGCCCTTTGGTGTGGGGCCCAAGTTTTCAGTTTTTCTGCAAATTTCTCAGGGAGATCGCGCTGTAGTATCAAGATGTGTCAAGAATCTCTGAGTCCAGAGGTCTTGTGTGCTCAGGTTTCCTGAAGTGACAGAAGAGATAAATTGCTGGGTGATTTCAAATATGTTTTCTATAGTATTTCTATGCTTTCTATGTTTTTGCCCATGGGGATGATGATTCCCCATGACCAACCACCAAGCAGACTTTGCAGCTGACGAAACAGCGCACTAAGGCCCGAGCATTTCAGCTTTGAAGGTGCTGAAGTTGAGCAAAGACTTGAAAGGCCAGGTGTGCTGCTCCCCAGCTGATCTCACATGACCGGCATGGGCCAATGGGATGTTAAAGACATTACTTCTTGACAGCTTGGGGATGGAGGCTGCCCACATTCGCCACGTACAGTCTACAAAATTTGCTTCGGGAGTTTGCTTCCACGTGTTTGTTTGCTAATACAAAACGTGAAACACTTCTCAGACATTGCGATTGCCAACCGGCGCAGAATGGGGCAAGACCAACACCTCAAGAGACAGCTTCCACCTCAAACATTTGCAGCTGCTGACTGTCCAGGAGCCTTCCTTGCGCATTGATACAAAATGCTTTCAGCTGCGGGCAGCAAATTTTTGCACGTTCTGCGCTCCAGGACAAAAAAGATGTTCTGAAGAAGCTTTCGCATCCACGTCCAGAACAGGCTGTCCAAGAAGATGCATTTTTTGCGCCTCTCGGCATGGAGAGGGCATGATTGCAAGTATTTGATGCCGAATCTGTGCTCGCGTTGCCAGTTGTAGTTGATATGCGGACAGCTTAGGTGGATCAACCAACAGCTTCAGCACATTCGAATGTATTGTTCCTCTGGCGAGCTGAGCTGGCATGTTTTGCGGAGAAGAGACCGTCCTTGTAGGTAGTGACAGACGGGCTAATATGGATATGCATGGCTGTTCTCAGGCACTGTCAGGCTACAACTTGTTGAATGACAGTGTTGGATGTTCGTTGAAGAACACCTCCGTTTCCACAACATTTCACTTGCATGAAGTGCGTGCATCATGCAACCCTATTGACATGTGAGAGACTCTTCTGATGCTCCGGTCTTTTTGTCTTTTCAGATAGATGATAGATGGCTTGCGCTTTGGAAGGGTCCATGGCATGAGCATTGCAGAGTGCTGTGGATCGAGAATCAGTCTTGGAGTCATTCTTCAGCATATATCAAGTATCCAAAGCAGTTCTATATCACTTGTGAATAGCAAATCTCAATGATCAATTGTCCACTATCAAGTATCCTGTGCATAAGTATCATAAGCTGATCTCCATCATTTTCTCTCCATGGTTCCGTTCCTGGAGTTCCGCCAGGCTGCCTCAGGTGGCAACAGCAAGCACAAGCGCCATGTCGATCTTGAATGCTCTCAGGGTCTGCATTGACAAATCTGCTCCCAATGAAGATGACAGTCAGAGCCTGGAGAGGTCCGCTGCCAGCAACGGATGCGATGGTGTTCCGAGCTAACACATGCTGGCCATATTTTTTCTGGAGGATGACCGCAAATGACATGTAAACATGAAACCGGGCTGAGTGTGGCCGACTAGTTGACTAGTTATTTTATCAGCATTTTTTGATTTTATCAGCACAAAACACAAAGGCTTTTAATTGGAGGTTGATAAACCAGTGGATTTACAGGTATCCTATTTTCAGACCAACATAGACCAACCCAAACACACGACATGGCACAACTGTCTGACAGGTTTGTTGAAGAACTGCAGCAGAAGAATCTCAGACTCGAGCACTTGGAGCGACTCCCACAAGGGGAACTCAAGCGCTTGGTGGAAGCTGGGCTGCTATCCATCGAATTTCGGGTACTAAGACTAGCATCGAAGACGTCAGTGGAATATGTGAAACGGGATTGCAGCCATGCAGTTATCCATAGGTTTCTGTTGTAATTCTCTTGAAAACATACCTATAAACCAGTTGAAACGCAAAGCACTTCGTCCTTATTATGTATCTGTTGTGCGATCCCTCTGTACCTTCCTACTCACTTCGAACTGCTAAGGAAAAACTTGGCACTAAGATGACTGGCATGACGAAGGCCGTTTTTGTACATACACGTACTTTTTTCTGACTTTTCTCTGGTATTTATTGTTCTTGAAAGGATGAACCACTGATAAACGCGGATATAGTGGATGCTACGTACCCTTCCATCGCTCGTCGTTGAAGCACTGCCACAACGTGAAAGACCAGCCAGGAATGAAGCAATTCAGGAGACAAACCCTAAATTTAATAGTGTCTCACCATGTCTCAACTGTTTTCATTGATTTTCCCTAGATGGCCATTTGGGGTTCAGACCCATCAAAAACATCACAGTCATCGGCTGGCTCCGTGTAGGAGGAAACCATTCAGAAGCTGAAAACGGAGCTCTGGTCCTCTCGAACAAAATCCTCCGCAGTTCGATCCAGCCATGCTGGGCTTTTTCGCTATGAGCCAGCAGAGGCCGAAGATCGGCAAAGCTGGGTCGAGATCGCTATTAGGTTTCAATTTACAACACACAGAGAATGGATAGGATGGATAGGTCTAAAGATCAAACGCATCTGTGTGCTTTATAGAGATTCCAAGTGCTTGGAAGGCGATTGCGTCGGTGCGCCGTTTGTTGAAGAAAGCAGAGGACCCGACAAAGCTGCACAGCGATAACACGACGTTTTGTTTTCCATGGTAGCTAACTGATTGCCCGAGACCAGAATGGTTTGACACCCTCCATTTTTATTCCCTTGGAGATGGGGATGGGTCAAAACCTATTATTACCATATTTGGAAGAATCAACATCCATTAACCAGCTATTTTAGGTACCATCCGGGTGCCAGGGTTTTGACTCACAACCAGATGATTGTTCAGAACAGAGAACTGTGACAGTTCCTGTGGCTGTGGTGACAGGAGGAAAGAGATACCAGGTCCATGACAGTTTGGGAGTTGCACCAATGGCTTGGTCAATACAATGCACGCGTGAAAGACCTGAGCTCCTTGGCGGCATCATCACGTTGCTAATTGACATGGCCATTTAAGTGGGTACACATATTTTGAGACACATCCATTTGGATCATTGATGATCATTGGTCATTGGATTGGTATTTTTATTGGTGACAAATCACTGTTTCTCATGGTTATTTGATGTTTAAACAGTTTAAATCATCTGAACAATCACCAGTTTCGATCATTTGGATCTTCCAACCAGCAGTATTCCACCATTTCCACCCCCACGACCAGGTTGCCTCCTTCCAGCGGAGCTCCGGCAACTCACGTCGTGGTTGAAGATGCCGCCACTCAGGTGATTTTTTGGATCTGGCCATGGCTGGGCTTTTTTGTGGAGCTGCTGAAATGGATGACATGCTGTTGCTGTTTGGCATTTCTGGGCCATTTGATGGCAATGTCATGCATCCTCAGATTCCGTTGATGAGTGACATAAGAAGCTCGCTCAACGAACTACGAAACTCACAGAATGGCAAGTTAGAATGTCGAGATGCATGAACCAGTGCATAGAAGAGGATACTGATGGTACTGTAGAAGGTGAAGGTTGCTCTCTTGATCGAGCTTTCTTGAGACACATCACCTACTCACACACACACATGATACTTTTTTGCTTTAAGTTCTGTCTAGATATATGTTAAATCGGAGCATGCATATATAATATAATATAATATAATATAATATGATATGATATGATATAATCTAATATAATGTAATGTAGTGTAATGTAATGTAATGTATATAATGTAATGTAATATAATATGATATATATAATATACTATGATATGATATGATATGATATAATATGATATAACATAACATAATATAATATGATATAATATAACATAATATAATATAATATGTTATCATATCAATATGATATGATATGATATGAAATGATATAACATAAAACAATTATAATTGAATTATAATATAATATATTTATAAAGCTCCGCAGTTAGAAATTCAGTGGCTAAGTCTCGAGTGTTCTGTCCTTGGTGCAGGTCCAAAGAAGACATCTTGGAGTGGCTTCAACGAGAGGTTTGGAGGGAGCAGACGCTACGGCGAGCGCCTTGGAAAACTTCGAGGTTTTTAAAGGCACGGCGGGTGAACCACGGTGAACCACACGGGATGATACGGGATGATACCCAGAAATCCCTGATGGTAGGGGCCCCATGTACCATGTACCATGACCATGGCAAACATTGAATACAGAGATTGTCAGCATATCATTGGAGAGAATCTGGGTTATTAACGGCACTGTGGAGAAGCAAATGTAGTCAGTCCTTCCCAAAAAGAAACATACGGAAAGACCGACCAAATCTTTTTCGAGAAAAGGCAGATATGAACAGCTGAGGTGAGGTCGGAGGAGGAGTACGAAGACGATGAAGATGGAATGCTGCTGGTGGACTTAAATAGTCCACTGACCATGGAGTACGACATGTTCGTGCCAGCATAGAAAGTTCATGAAAGCTCATAGTCCCTTCAAGAGGAAGGATGCAATTTCGTAAGCTCACCTTGCATGAGTTACTCGAGTTACTTGCGCTGAAATCAGTGCAGAAAAAGATCGCATCAACTCCACCAAGCATCATAGCACTCTGGGCAAAGTATAAGGAGCTCACAGCGACCTCGCAAGAAATTATGCTTATGAAGGGGAGCGACTTCAGAATCCTCCTGTCAGGTTTGCAAATTGTTGTAATTTGCCCAGATCAATACAGACTCTCAATGCAACAACTTGAAGACATGTGAAACACGAGCATTTGCACAAACTCATGCGACCTGTCCGTTGACATCGACGTGCAACGTTGCAGGTCTTCTCGTCTTTTCGTTTGGCGATATCTCTGCAACTCATCTGACATCCTGGGATTGAGTGCTGCGATACCCTGCCCTTACTTGTGCCAGTGGACTGCTGGTCACTTATGGTGATAGGATCGTTGGCTGATCGCCCAATATCCCTATCCTCTTGCTATTCTGATCGGTGAATTATAAGTTACAAAAAAATAATCCCATCGCAATATGTTTTTTTTTGTAATCTCCAATAAACTAGTGAGTATAATGGGAATCATTAAGGTTTATATTGGATAATAAACCTATAATTGGATAATATATACTGGCGAGTATAACCTCCTGTATCCAACCAGTGTTTCACATTAAGATGGGAATCAAGGCGAAGCCGAGCCGGGTTTGTGACGCCGACCGACGTCACAAACCCAGGGAAGCGGATGGGTTAAGCTGCGGGCCCTTTTTATTGGGGAATGAACATTCATTTAGCACCAATTTTGGGGGTGAACAGAAGGTTACATAGCCTAATAAAGATCTTTGCTAGAAAGATCAGAACCAAGGTTTTTTTTGGGGGGGGTACCTGATTTGACATCATGCTGATTGTATCAGATTGTCCACCAAACATGGACTGTTTGGTGATTCAGAGTTGCAACGCTGGGCTTCTCATGGCTCAAGATTGTAGGTCCTTTAGATCAGACATTATTCACAGAGGACAAGCATGAATCAATAACGGAAGCTTTGTAAGAAAAACAAAAACACATTAAAAGTAGTACCCAGCACCGCCTGAAGCACCAACAATTTTCTGGAAGCACAGTATCACAGCATCATCAGCAACACCGCGGAAAGCCATTCTTCTTCAAACGGCACCAAAGCAACAGAAGCAGAGATATAACTTGAAGCCATTTGACGCCATTTGAAGCCACTTCAGTGATTCTTCAAAGAACTTGAGGGCTTTCAGTTGCCATTGCTTTCCCGCGCAGATGAGCAAGTCGTTCCAAGCTCCGCGAGCCTAGCCAGTCCACTACTCTGTGGGGGCTGCAGAGGTGCAGCTGTTCGTAGAAAGTTTCGGGATGAGTCAAGAATCAGTTCATGACATGTGCCTTGCTTCTGACATCTTCTGACCTTTCGGTCAGGTCTTTCTGTGTGCTTTTTTCCCTTCCAAAGTTTGCACATACGTTTCGAATGGAACTTTTGCTATACTTTGATTTCGACGAAGATTATGATAGTCAGCATTATAACAAGAAGAATAGTAACACTTACTATACGCTATATACGAATATATATAGTTATATATTATATATATACGAATATATATATATATATAATATTATAATCAAAACAATCTTGTTATAACATTGATCAGTCGACAGTTGACACAGGCCATGGACCCTGGGCTTCTGGGAGCTCTTGGGGCCCTCTTGAGCGGTGCAAACCGCGAGGGCGATGGGGGCCCTGGGGGCGGTCCCGGCATGGGATCCATCGCCATTTTGACGGTGCCTGGTCGAGGGATCGTTGGCACTGCCATCACTCCAAACGGACCCGGGAAAAAGGGATTTTTCATGGTGAGCTCATGTGAAATACGATGGTTTTTGGCACCTGAAATATGATGACATCACATAAAATCATATAAATTCCACTGAAAAACAACATTGGGATAGATGGTGATAGACTTAGACGCATTCCAGATAGATAGATGACCCAGATTCTAAGCACCGTTTGGCTCTAAAATAGAACGCACTAAGCCGAAATGTTTGGCGAAAACAGCGCAGCAAACCTGATACAATCTTTCCGAAGAGTTTAGCAAAAACAACGCAACAATCCGGAAACAATCAAAACGACTTTGGACATCTTTGGAAGATCTGAACCATTTCTTGATGATCATCACCTGATTCCAGTGCCACTGGCCATCATTTGGATTCGGAGTTGGATCTTTTTGCAGGACAAGATGGAGCTTTTCCTTTGCCAATTGGTCTCCTCCAGAACTTGGGTGGCGAAGTCTCCAGGCCAGAAATCATGGAAAAACCCACAGATGTTCCCTTGAATCCATTGAAGCCATTGAACATCCGGAGTTTAAACATATTTTTCCAAAATTTCCCATGGGTTAATCAGAAATTGGAATCTTCTGGACATATGTTGTTTCCTTTCTTTTAAGGGGGCTTAACTTTTTTGAGCAAATCCAAGATGAAACGACGCTGTGGCCAGGCTCCCGCTATCTCGAGAAGAGGATGCTGCCGCGGCTTTAGGCCAGGATGCAGCCTTCAAGATGCCTGGTTTTCTTGCATCTTACGGGATCATTTTGCCATATTTTGCCCTGACACTTAATGGTGATCTTCCTTGATCTTCCTTGCAGGTGGAATTATGACTATGATGATGGAGCAGATGACCCGTGTTGCAATGCAACGCAGCATGGAGGAACAGGCCCCTAAGATTCCGCCAGCCAGCGAAAGAGTCCGCGATGCACTGCCTCGAGTTGTTGTGACGAAGGAGCACTGGCAGTGGAAAATTTCGCTGTTCAATGCTGTGAATAGTGGAACATAGTGGAACCACAAAGCTTCTACCTTGTCACATGACACTCTGGCTCAGAGTTATGATCAAAATCTTGAACGGTTTGCACGCTTGAATCTGCCGTGAGCATGACGCATGATTGATGCCACAAGACAACCTGTGAGTCACTGACCGTACCGAACAGCTCACAGCTCACAGTGCGGTGTGTCATTCGCCAGGAGGATTTGCTGGACTCAACCAATTCCAAGTGTTCGGTTTGTTTGGAAGATTTTCAGCCGGGCTCCCGAGCAACGCGGCCTCACCGCCATGTTGCCAACTGCATTTGATCACTGCATTTCTCAGGGATTCAACATCACAATTGGATCAACAAGCTACTGGAGATGAGCTTCCCAAAGATGGGTTATATTTAATACTTATATATATATATATGTATATATGTATATATGTATATATGTATATATGTATATATGTATATATGTATATATGTATATATGTATATATGTATATATATGTATATATATATATGTACATGTATATATGTATATATATGTATATGTATATGTATGTATATATGTATGTATATATATATATGTGTATGTGTATGTGTATGTATATGTATATGTACATGTACATGTATATGTATATGTATATGTATATGTATATGTATATGTATATCTACATGTACATGTACATGTACATGTATATGTATATATATATATACAGGATCCTGGTTGTAGTACTGTAGTGGTTGTAGTTGCATTTTTTTCATCCTTGGCCGTCCCAGGGATCACCCCTGGCCCTTGGGCCCTCGTGGCAGGATGCTGTGTGGCCACCTCTTCTGTACCATGTGCATTCGAGAGTGGCTCCGCGAGGCCAATAGCTGCCCTGCGACTTGGAGCGATTTGGGCAACGGCCAAAACGGCCCAGTTGGGTGTGGATTTTACCATGGGCTGATTCGAGGTTTAGCTGTGAGCTGATCATTATTTTCTGGCCCATAGCAGTGAAGCGTGCAGTGTACGCCGCTCAGATGTCTTGGCAACTCACAGAATAAACTAAGGTGTGCAGATATGAGCTTGCAACAGATAATGAGGAGTTTGAATCCGGGAGTGTCTTGGCTGGTGAGTATTACACAGCATCTATATAGATGCACAAAAACCTTATGGAGTCACCCCACAGAGCCGGCCATGTTGCGCATTTGACCGATGTGCCTCAGTATTGCGATCAGGAAAGTTGATCAGAACTCCACACATCTCAGAGCTGGGTTAGACTGTCAGACTTGGCTATTCATTTCATGGGCAATGACCGTTGATTTTTTACATTGGTTTTTGTTCATGTCTGTTCCTCCCTTTGCCTACTACGTGTTACTACCTGCTTTGCAGAGGATTATGATCAACCACTCTGATGTCCTACTAACCATTATTACGGTTTATATTGACAAGCAGCAAGCATTATGAAATATTTACGTACAAATATGGAAACGTATTAACCATCATGAACATGTATAAACCATTGTCAAGCATACGATTATGATCCATCTCCATTCTCAACCGACATTTAAACCACTGACATTTCATATCCATCATATTCCTTGTATCCATCATTCACCATCTGAATCTACCGGTACTCCCCATAGTTTTTCTCCCCGGCCACGGCCTCCCCGGTCACAGGACGGTCCCGCATGGCCGGGCGCCAGATCCGCTTGAAGCGCGCGGAGCTGCGCCTCCTGCGGATCTCGGAGCTGCGGCGGCTGATGGACGCCTTGGGCATTTCGGGCGAAGGTCACCCGGTCACAAACCCGGGCGGTGAAGGCGGTGACGGTCACGGCTTGTTTCATGGGGATTCAAGAAAATGGGGATGGATCAAAACCCTGGTACCCCTGGTGAACCCCAAAATAGCTGGTAAATGGATGTTCATCCCATTAAAAATGGTATTAATAGGTATTGATCCATACCCAAATCTTCGGGGTTTAGCCAGTAACCACGGGGTTGATGACATTTTTTTCACATCTTAAAGGATCTTAAAGGGATATATATTTATCAATTGTGCGTGGTTTATGAATGGATATTTTCATGGTGTTTTGGTGTAACAAAGACATGGGGATGCAATTGATGAACGGTGATTGTATGGGGTTATACTAGCTGGATCTAGCTGCTTTATTGGTAATTACTGGTAGTGATTACACTGATACCTATGGACCAACCAGTACAGTGGGATGGGATGGGATAGTGGTATTTTTCATGGCTCAATTGGATGTGGTTAGGCTGAAGAGATCTGGGTGTGCTTGAAAATTGGGTAGACCTGACACAAGTTCCACCTAACGCTTAGAGGCATGAACAATCTGCTGTAACTGTCTCCCTGTTGTGCTTGGATTTGTTGATCTCTTGCTCTAACTTCTCGGTTGCCATCCTGGCCCGTCTTCTTTTGGATGTCCTTGTCTTTGTCCTTGTCCAACTGGAGTTTGTTGTGGAACTTTGATGGCCAATGAACTAATCTTAAGCTGGAGTGCCTTCCATACTTGGCAGAGTTGAAACTTGAAACCATATGAAAACAGCATATTCGAGCATGTTGTTCCTCAATCACGCGGTAGTCATCATGTTGCTGAAACTATTTGGAAGGCAACTGGGTCGTCTCCCGATGGGGATTCCCCACCCCAGGATGCCTTGAGAAGGCAGAACTTTTGCGGCACCTCGAAGTGGCTCCTGATATCGTGGTGGAAGAAGAAAATACCGGCGCCACGATTTATGAGAAAGAGGAGCCGTGGAGAGTGGTTTCAACATGTTTCACACCCAATTTTTCACACTGTTTTTTTAAACATGTTTTTAGTCAAACAAATCGTATCGACAGTACTACTTTTCCCCATGTCTTCATGTTTTTACTGTTTTTTTAATGGGGGTATCCGATGACAGAGCCAGGAGCTGCTGACTTTGGATATGCCTTTGCTGCGCAACCTTTTAGAGCGCCACAAGGTGCCATATTCCATCGACGATGATGTGTCTGAAGAGGAGGAACGCTCGGTGGCCTTGAAGTCCTTCGCGGAGTTCGGGTGGATGAAGGGTAGCAAGGAACGACCAAGCGCTGCGAAGGATCACGAGCTTCAAAGCGAGAAGCTTTCGGCCAGGGAGAACGTCAAAAGCACAGATAGCGAAGATCCAGGCAGCTCTCAGAATGCTGAGAAAGAGGTCGTGAAGCCAAATTCTGAGCAAAAAGAGGAGGCAAAAGAGGAGAAAGAGAAGGAAGAGAAAGCAGAAAAAGAGAAAGAAGAGAAAGAAGAGAAAGAAAAGAAAGAAGAGAAAGAAGAGAACGAGAAAAAAGAAAGTACAGAAAAAGATGAACAAGATCAAGAGGAAGTGGACCACCGAGAGAAGGGAGAAACTCCTGATACCGAGAGTGGGTCACAGAGTGCAACTTCCTCAGGTCCTCTTGGGAAATCCGACCGCCTTAGTGGCTGTTTCTTTCATTGGCCTAGGTCCGAGGAGATATCTCAATCATTTTCAATCTGTCCATTTCATGGGTAAACCAACCTTTCTGGTCCATTTCAAGGAACCGGTTGAGATCACGATGTCACCTTGGGACGTAGAAACGACAACATCCCGGTGTGGGGCATCATCCCTGGTCCAAAAGCTGCAGCTTGGTGACTTGGTGATGAATAAGATTCATCATCCAAGGGAGAAGACCAGGGATTTCCATAGCTGATCCATGAATGTTTACTGGGGATCCATTAATCCCATCCAATGTTCAACAACCCCATAGACTATGGTCCCAAATATGTGGCACGTCATCCCCGAGTAAACCATGGCTTCTGGATCTTTCCGGGGTGTTAAAAAAAACTGGAAACAGATTCATGCGATTCATACAGTCAATATTAGGGCTGATTAATCCCATAGTAAGCCAACTGATTATTGGAATTATCTGGATTTATCAATTTATCCTCATTTTATGGATCATTTTTTGGGGGATCGTTGGGAGAATGACGATAAAACCCATGGGATCTTGAAGGGATTCATGGATCATATTCCCAACAAAAACACTGTTTTGTTTTCTCCACTTGTATATATTCCCAATTATTCCCAATGGATTCTTCCTAATTATACACTAATTCTTGGATCCAAATTATGATGAGTAGTAATGATAATGATGATCATGATTTACCGTTGGGAAAATGATGATTGAACATAATAACAATAACATATAACAACAATCACAGTAACAAAGATAGATGATCATCATATCAACAATAATGATAATCATAATCTTAATATGGGTATGGATCAATACCTATTAATACCATTTTTAGTGGGATGAACATCCATTTACCAGCTATTTTGATGTTCACCAGGGGTACAAGGTTTTGACACACTGCCATATATCTTTATAACTTTAATAACGATAATGAGTGGATCCAAACGGTCCAAATTTTCATCCCACATTGCCAGGCCGGCCCCGGCCCCTGCGGCCCGTCGGGCCCGCGCCCGCCACGCGGCGGCCGCTGCGGAGCCGCAGCGGCGCAGGCCTGGGCCCAACGATGAGTGAGGCCGGCCAGTGAGGCCAGTGAGGCCAGTGATTTGCTATAAGGCTATGGACCAATACCTATAGATACAATTTGTTAGGGGATGAACATTCATTTACCAGCTGTTTTGAGGAGGTGCCAGGGTTTTGACCCATGCCCATAAACTTCACAAACAAATAGGTGATTTATAGTGATTTGACATGCTTCAAACATGAAAAGTCAGCATGAAAAAATATGGGAATCACTAGAAAAAAAGGTTTTGGCCATGAACACATGGATGTAAGCATATAAATGACCATGAAAACATAGAAATTAGTCAGCACACATTGGAATTTATTTTCTGAATAATGGGATAATCATGGGATCTTGACGGGATATCAATGGGTTGTACAATCAGACAAAAACGGAGCATAACACCAAACATATTTATTTATATTTATTGAGCACATCAGGCATATACATCCAACAAGGTGGAAAGAAACAAGATGAAGAAAGATGAACAGAAGAATATCATCATCTAAACTTACTTTATTGTTGCCTACATTGATGATTCGGTGAATGTAGAACTATGTAGAACTACTGATCGCTTTGATGCAGGATGCAGGTGATGTCTTATGGATCAAATTCATAGATTGATACTGTCGGAGATACTGAGGAGAATTGTAGAGATGGTTGAGGACCCTGACCTCACTTTCCGAGCCGGGATTGCGGCTTCAATATGATTTTCAACTCCCAGCCTCACAGCATGGTCCAACATTTTCTATAGCCGACTTTAACTGTGAAGATCGAATTGAATTATGAAACAATTATCGACTCATCCCAATAGATGAAACAAGATGAAGCACATTCATGATGTGAGGCTGGCACCTGACAGATCTTTTCACGCCGGCTGTCCCATGTTTTTTTCTCCACTGGAGAAGCTTAGGGACCAAGGATGGGTCCATCTCAAGGCTGGACGCTTTAGCCGGCAATGCACAGATGGGGCCGTTGAAATGGTGGATTTGGGGCTCCGGTGGTGACAGTATTTGTACGCCCAGACAGCTCATCTCGCCCAACATCACTTTGAGGTTTTAGGGTTTAGTTAGGGTTTTAGGGCTGTATGTGTTTGGGTTCTAGGATTTTTCCTAGATCTTTTCACGGCTTTGAGGGTTTTTGGGCTTGGGTTTTGGGGCTTAATAAGGCTAGCGGCTAAGGGTTTAGAGTTTTTAGGATGTTAGGGTTGAGGATGACCCAACCACAGGTCCCCGAGCTTTGCGGAAGGCCTGAATGAATCTGAATGAGGTGTTTGCCCATATGTTCTACCATTGGGTAACATCCAATAAACAGAAAATAGCCATCTGGGATGGTTTGCACCATCAACTCCTCCCAGGTTGGATCAGATGATCGCTGGCTGAAGGCTGCTCTTTTTTGGGGCCACTTGACCGGTCAGGCATAGGAGTGGTTGACATGAAAAAGATATTCAACAGCTTGGACAAGTCCAACCATTATGATGAAACAGCGATGGCACTTCTCAATACATGAAATGGAGATAAATGATGATAGATGTAGTGCGACAAATTCTTTGTAGACTAGAACCTGGTCTGTGTGTTTGCACAGCTGGTTCGCGGATAATTACCAGCTTTGGCGATGCGTCAAAGTTGGCATCCCTGGAGGGCCAGGGTCACGGAGTTTTGCGAAAAGGCATGCGCTGCTGCGGAGAATGGGCGGATTGAGCCTAAAGAAGGCTCAAGACACGGTCAAGTTACTAGAGAGCGAAAATGAACATGAGTGAAGTGCAACTTGTCATCAGAGTCTTTGAGCAGATGAAAATCAATTGGTTGGCTTTCTCTGACTTCTTTAGTCAAATTCGCCAGTACCTGGAGTACCAGAGGGGGCTGTATTCTGTAACGTCAGATCACTTTTATGCGACCAACACTTACCTGACATTGACTGAAGCAGCATTCTTGGCACGCCAGTCTTCCATTGAAGGCATTTGGCCACCGAGCATTGCTGTACGGGTGGCGATTCGCCTTGTTGCTCAAGCTTTTAAAGATCAACTTGACGTCAAAGAACAACCAGATGACTGGAAAATGAACGCCTCCATGATGGAAGTGGAAGAAGCTGGTTCAGAACGCAGCCAAGATATGAGAGTGCAATGCAGTTGCATTCAAGCGAACTGGTCAAAGAGTCAAACAACATGCCTACTCGATCCAACTTGTATGATACTTGTATGTAATTTTCAAGTTTTTAGCTGTCAGATTGCAACACATTCCCTCGTTGATTGGTATTCTGTTCACTTTGCCCTGGCCCTGGAGAAGACAAGCTGCATCATTAGCCAATCTCATCAAGAAGTGTAAACAACCAAAGAAAATACAGATTTTTTTCCCTCCATTGATCCTGATGGCTATACAGCCTGAGTTTGAGCAGGAGGACTTGTAACATGACGTCGAGCCGGATGCTTCTTTTGTTTCCTCAGCAGTCTCCAACTGTATGATCAGTCACTGGATCCATGACAGGATGCCTGGGAAGCGTTTTTGGAGAAGACCGATCCAAGGCTGGTGCAGCTCTGATTGGTTTCGTTTCCCGAGCCAAGAAACAAGATCGAAATAGAAATACAATGTATATGAGACATAATAAAATCCTCTAAAATCATATAACATCTCTGGATTGGCACGGAATTTCAGATTTCAGCTGCAACAAAAAGTCACGGAGTCTCCAGGAAGCGGGTCCACAAGAAGTTTCAGAAGTACACCTGGAGTTTTGGCATTGATGAGGTCCGGGAGAGTTCGAAGCTGGTTGATTTTCGATCAGCTGGTGGATGGGTGACAGGTGATGTGGGTCAAAAATTGGGGGAAAAAACCAGCCCCAAACATCCCCAAATCATACTTTTCTGATCTTTTCTGCAAGCATCATCTAAACCAGTCCAGTCTTGGGACCCTTTGCAAAAATCACCAACTGTAGCACTTTTCCCTTCAACCCCTAAAATCCCAAACAAACCCAACACATCATACAGTAACCACCATCACCACCATCACCAGCCCATCCAGGACGACGAAGGCTTCACCAGAGATTGCGTCATCCTGGAGGCACAGCAAGGGAACCAGCTGAAAGCGGATTTCTATGTGATTTTCTTAATGATTTTTAGGGCATATTATCGGCATATCGGCATATTATTGGCATAATATGCTTAGGGTATATCATATGTATTCGTATCTTAGATTACATATGATTATACAGTGTGGTGTTTCGTAATCCCAGCTCTTAAGCTATTTATGGGGATATAAGGATTATTAGATTTTCTTATTTGATTTATACTATGGAAGTGGAGTTATGGCGGATTCCATCATGTTTAATATCACATAACATGCAACCAACAGATTTGTTACGTGCAATTTTTCTTCTACCATATAATATATTAGTTATGCAATATATTTTATATCACATCATCGAGTAGCTACTGTGCTGCGAGTGCAAGCTGCACGGCCGACATTGCAGCTGGTTGGGTTCAACGGCATGGCAAATGATATGGTTTTGCTATGGCTGCGGCTGTCGCAAGTGCGCCGGCTGCTGATGTGGTTGGGGTGCAGCTTGGTATAGCCAATGCGCTTGGAACGGCTACTACTCTGCTGATGCAATGTGCTGGTTGCATTTTCTTGCATGGGACCAAACATCAGGCCTGGCCTGGTCCTGGAGTCCCTGGCCCTGGTTAGGTTTAGTGAGCATTCCAGGCATTGTTTGACACTTTTATCATTGATGATTGATCAAATAAACAGTATAACTTATAACACACTTTCTTCAACTAACTTACCAGCTTGGCTTCACAGTGGCAGTGGCAGTCATCCCACATGTTTGATTCAAATTGCATTTGCGCTTGCGCTGCAGATGGATACGTTCAATTCTGCAATGAGACTTCTTCGTGCTGCTGGGGAAGAGTCTCGACTGCAGTGGAAAGTTGAAATCTAGCAGTCATGCCACATGTTTGAAGCTGCAGCTATTGGCTATTGGTGCATAGTCATGCATCAGGAATATGAGAGGCGCTTTCCATCCAAAGATGATGATCGGCACTTCTCCAAGAAGACTGTGCGCGGTCATGTTGGCGCACCTGCGTATTCTCTGCAGCAACTATGCTCTTTCATGAACTTGTTCCTTGGACTTGGAATTTGACATTTGGAATTGATAGTGGATTGGTTAATTAGATCAGCAGATCTCTCTGCAAGATCAGATCAGATTGGTGTGCTGCCGTGCTGCATTGCTGTGTTACAGTTGCAATTGTCGAAGGAAGTTTAGAAGTGAAACTTCCGACAATATGGACAGTTGAAAAGCAGATGTGAGAAGAGTCAGAAGAGAAAATATCAGAAGAAAGAAGATGCAGGTGCGCGAAAAGGTAGGAATGTCGTGAAACACTGAAAGTCGCGAAACACTGTGTTTTCCCAATGATTTGGGGCTCCGGAGGGTCGAAAAGTAGGCTCGCTAAAGCGGCGGGTGCGGAGCCAGCTGGCCAGATGAGAGATGAACAGTTGCACGACGTTGTGGCGCGAAGCACATTTCGAAGTGAAAATGTACAAAACACCATGTTCGGACCGTCGGACCACTTTTGGAGGTTCAGATGTCGCTTCGCTTCGCTTCACTGCAATACACTGCATTACACTGCACTACACTTCACTACACTACACTGCATTACATTAACTTTCACTACGCTACACTGCACTCCACTCCACTACACTACAACTATACAACTACACTCCACTACACTCCACTAACTACACTAAATTACACTACACTACATTACGCTACACTACACTCCACTACACTACATTACACTCCACTACATCCCACAACAATACAACTACAACTACACAACTACACTCCACTACTCTAAATGACACTACACTACACTACATTACACTACAGGACTCCACTACACTACACTACATTACACTACACTACACTACCTACACTTCACGACATTACACTACACTACACTCCACTACACTACAACTACAACTACAGCTACACAACTACACTCCACTACACTCCACTACACTAAATTACACTACACTACATTACACTACACTCCACTACACTACAACTACAACTACACAACTACACTCCACTACACTACAGCTACACCTGCGACTACACAACTACAATCCACTACACGAAATTATACTACACTACACTACACTCCACTACACTCCACTAGACTACACTACATTACACTACACTACACTACACTGAATGACACTGCACCGCAGATAGACAAGTAGACAGATAGACAGATAGATAGACAGATAGACAGGTAGACAGCTAGACAGATAGACAGATAGACAGATGAAAGAGAGAGAGAGAGATAGAGAGATAGATAGATAGGTAGGTAGGTAGATAGATAGGCAGATAGATAGATAGATAGACATATAGATAGACAGACAGATAGATAGATAGATAGATAGGTAATTGGATGAAAGAGACACAGAGAGATAGATAGATAGATAGTTGGATAGATACATAGAAGATAGATAGGTAGGTAGGTAGATAGTCAGAGAAAGAGAGAGAAAGAGAGGAGACCTCAAGCACCTTTCAGTCCGTCAGTGGCTTCGCTCTGCCATCCCTGATTCACAACAACCAACCTCCCCTATAGGTTTCCTATGTTGAAACTTCCGCCACCGCCTTGTGCGGTACTACTGGTAGATTTGATTTAATTTGATTTGGTTGTGAATGAATTTCAAAATCTCATATCAACTTCAACTTGAACTGGAACTGAACTCAGGGGAAGGCTTCTGAAGGACAAGCGAGAGATGAAAGATGCTTTGCAACGAAGCTTCGAAGTCATCAGCGGAGATACTGGTATCAGCAATCGTTTTGATGGCATAACTGGCGACGCCCCTTCAGCTGCTACTATCAGTAGATCAAGCTACAAATTAGATACAGCTCACATGTTGTTGAGGCAGCAGCAATGGCAAAGTCGCTATGGAGACGAAGATGACTCAGTTCCTATGTGGATTGTGCAACTGGGTTACCTGACCGCATTTAAGTGGCGTTGAGTCAGAACAACTGACACTGACACCGAAGGTTCGATTATCAAACAGCTTTCCTTCCTGTCTTAGTGTTGGATCAGATCAGTGTGCAGATCAGTCAGACATGCAATGCATCATGCTCAAAAACAGTTCATGGACATATTCACATGTAAATCTTTCAGAGATCGACATACTGTACTTACTCAAAAACTTTAACGAAAACTGAAACAGAAGTGAAGCAGTAGCAGTGCAGCAGTAGGAGTAGTAGCCGCAGCATTCAAAATTCAACGCAACAACTACAACTTCAGTTCAACTTCAAGTATTTAGTCATTGGCATTCAATCATGAATCATTCACTCAGTGCCAGTGCAAATTGGTGCAACTTGTTCACTCAGTGCCAGTGCCACCTGCGGCCCATGTTTCCTGTTTAACATCGGCGCTTACAACGAGTCAGTCGTCGTTCAGATTACTGAGACATGGCTGATGTCAATGTGTTTGAAGTTCATGTTTCTCTCACATCAGGGAAGCGGAAAAAAATTGAGATTTCCGGAGATACAACTCTGAATGGTCTCAAAGCCTTGTCGCAGCATGCATTCAACTGCGGACTGTTGAAGATTTTTTCCACCGCATATATTCCAATTCCATATGAGGAGCCTTTGAGTCAATTCAATGTATCTGAGTTTACAGCCGTGGTTGTCCCGGTTACGATGGCAGCCAGCTTTGACTCGTTTGCAATGTACACTTACTCCAACATTGTCACTTGGGGCAAAAGTGTGATTCCAGAGCAGCTTGACTTTCAAATGCGAGAGCACAAAATCTGCAAAGTGGCAACTACTGACTATGCATTTGCTGCTGTGTTGGGGAATGGATCAGTGGTGAGCTGGGGAAAGCACCATTTCGGTGCAGATTCTTCACTTGTTCAGCATAGACTCAAGAAGGTCAAGGATATTTCTGCGACACGAGTGTCTTTCTGCGCTTTACTTGAAGATGGGACTGTGGTGACCTGGGGCCATCCAGAAGCAGGAGGCATAGACGAAAGTGCTGACAGTTCAGCAGTGCAGGACTCATTGCAAAATGTGAAGACTGTATATGCAAATGGCTATGCCTTTGCTGCCCTTTTGGAAAATGGAACTGTTGTTCCATGGGGGGAGATTGATTCTGGAGGCAGCCTGGTCAGCGACCACATTAAGAAATATCTCAAAAATGTACAGACAATTGCTGCGACAAACAATGCGTTTGCCGCCATTA
>CAMXCT020000220.1:22425-47425 GCA_947184155.2 Cladocopium goreaui | reverse complement strand
GATGGTACAGTAGTTTCTTGGGGCTCTTGTGATGACGGAGGAGACTCGTCTGCCGTGGCAGACCAAATTGCTAGTCTGATCTGAGGTATGTGCAGTGAGGTGAAAAAGTCAAGTCAAGTGATGTGTCAAGTTGAGTGCCAAGTGCCATCCATCATTGCAGCATTGCCGCATGAATTTCTGCATGATGATTAGATTAGATTAGTTTATGATTTTTGATTTATGATTCATGATTGTGATGATGATGATGATGATGGTGTTGTTGATGATGATGATGGTGATGATGAAATGACAATGATGATCGATGATCCAATTTGCATGGCATTCATTGATATGACATTGAGGCTTCGATGCATCGGCGTTGAAGAAGGAGTTCTTCCTTTGCCAAGAGATTTGCCAGACGCCGCCCAGCTTTTTTAGAAGAAATATCATGTCACTTCACATTTGTCAATTATTCATTCTTGACTCGACTTTGACGTGTTGATAATTCTGTTTCTGATTCTGATTATTTATTAGTCTGTTAGGCTTAGTCTCAGTCATGTGTCAGTTGTCATCGAGTCTGACTGATGTTAAGATTTTGTTTTTTCTTTTTATAAGGTCTGAAGAAGCGCTGCATCAGTGGAAAGCATCCTATGGAAAGCTGGCGAAGCTTGAAGCAACTGCACTCGACGAGCATCTTCCGGAATCTGATGAGTTGTCAGACTCAGACGAGCCAACTCCAAGCAAAACATTGGAGGTGCGTGTGCTGCCACCCGTGACATTGGGCAAGGGTCACTCATCTCATGACTCATGACCGACCGACTGACTCAAGTTTTAAGTTTCAAGTTGTCAATTTGTTTTATTGGTTTGAAATGTTGGTAGTAGTTATATAGACTAGAATAACACTGATAAGTTGATTGAGAAGATTGAATAATAAGAGCTGTCTGGCTGCCCAGTGCCCCGACTGCCGACTGCCGCTGTCCCAGGCTTTACAAGCACGCACCACAAAGTAGCCGGATTATTGCACATGATCAAGCTGGAGGTTGGCAACCAGAAGAATGTAGAATCATACTGCAGAAGCGTGGTCAGCCTTGTATCTGATCAAGGCCAGGCTGGTCGCCGGTCGCCCACCCAATTGATAATTGGGCCAACTTGGCACTGGGAATTTGAACTGGAATGCATGCATGGTATTTTTTTGCAATGCATTGAATCTGTAGTCTCTGACAGTCTCCTGACTGACTGACTGACTGGCTGACTCATTCATTCGATTCACTGGTCACTGGCACAATGGCATTGGCAGGAACTGAGAGGGGGATTTCAAACTCTTGCAAGATCAACTTGAGTGTTGTTGAACACAATGACGCAGAAGCACTTGGGACCACCAGAGCGGAAGAAGGACGACAAGTCGTCGTTCAGGAGGATGATCAGTCTTTATTAAATCAATTTCGCCAGCAGGGAGATTCACTGCTGCAGTTGGTTTGTTGTTGACTATTGATTTCCAAGCCAAGGCACTGAGGCACTGACTGAGGCGCGGCTGAGGTGATGTATTTTCTTACTTTCAGTCGTTAGTCGTTAGTGTGCCGAATAAATCATTACTAATTTTCACTTGTCAATTCTGATGTTATTGTCTATGCCATCGTCGAATCATTTAATCAATCTAATCTGGTCTAATCTATATGGTTCTGTTATCTTAGGAAGTGGAAGAAGGAGAAGTTGGCGTTCATCCAAATCTACATGACGACGACCCAGATCAGGACCCTGAAGTTCAAACCCTGTTCCTTGATCTTGATTCTCTTAGTTGTTGATCTGTCACTGTCACAGCCACAACTGCTTTTCGTCATGCATCAAATCATATCAACTTCATTTTTTTGGGCGACACATTGAATTGGATATATGTTTCTTTTTATTTATATATCATATAAATTTTGTTGCCGGTCTGTCCAGGAGTCAGTCATTCATCATTCATCTGAGGTTCCCCAATGCAATCCAGGTGCTTGGACTCAAGCATATATGCGACAATATGATGCAGTCGGCATTATCATCAATGGAATTGATTCTTGCCAGCAAGCAACAAGAAACAATCATCATCAATCAGTTCAGTGACTGTCATGTTCAATGTTGTCACTCACTGTCACTGGCCATGGCAATGTTGAAGTTTTGCGCATGGTCAATGGGAAAGGTGGGATCAATTCATTGAAGATCTGAGACAAGTTGAACACCTTCTACAAGACAGGATGATGCGTGAGCGCTTCCAAGCACTTTGCATTCCCAAGAACATGGCTGGTGATATCAGAGCTTTCAAAACATGGTGTATATCTCTCAAAAGCCTGCGATGGGAACAAACAGTCAACTTCTGCGGGGCAGCAGCTTGATGTTTATTAGTTTATAGTATATAGAGTATATATTAGTTTGAAAATATGTTTTACAGTTTTATGTGATGTATTAATGTATTAATTTTATATGACCTACTACTACTATTATGATTATGATGATGATTAAAATTATGTTATTAGTTAGTTATTATTAGTATTAGTTATAGTCGAGAACTGAAACTTAGAATGACGTTTTGGAAAGTTAACCAGACGGTTTTACACTTAGAATGCTGCCAAAAATGTTACACATAGAATGCGTCCAAGGGTTTCGGGGCATGTATGTCATGTCATGTTTTGTTTTTAATTTTTAATGATTTTTTGCCGATTTCCTTCCACATGAATGAATTATGCTTTCCTTGACGATTTTTGTCCCTCCCGGGCCCTGCATGTGTAACACTTAGAATGCCACACCAATCCTTTCCTCTTTCCTTTCCTCTATCCTTTCCTTTTTCCTTTCCTTTCTCCTTTCCTTTCTCCTTTCCTTTCAGCCAGACGGTTTTACACTTAGAATGCTGCCAAAAATGAATAAGGTTTTGCTGCTCGAGCCATTGCTGCGAAAGTACTGGTCCAAAGAAGTATTTGCGCAAAAAGAACGCAAAGGCAAAGACTCTGGAACCGGCGTCATTTTGGAAAAGCTGGACTTGGCCATAAGGAGTCCAAAATTCTGGGCAAGCATGAGGGTGGTGTATGAAATTGGATTTCAAGCTGAGCTTGTAGGACGTTGGTCAGAGTCATGCCCTTGCCACGCAGCCCACCAAGAGATTGTCAACTGGGCACGTAGTTCAAGGTCATCAACTGACGTCGATCTTGCAGTTCCACAGCAGCCTCGCTGTGACCGTAAAGGCTGCAGAGCACCAGAGTTGGCAGCAGGAGTCGCATTGGGTCTTTGCGAACAGCATCTTTGGCTAAGCCGGAACAACATCATTGAATATATGGATGGCATCTCTACAGATTCTTGGCTCGGCTCTGTCAAGCAGTCAGTGACCAGTGAGTCAAATCATTTTTTGCTGTCCTGCAGCCTGCAGCCTGCTGCTGCAGTCCATTTCGCAGTGCTGCACTGCAGTGCAGAGTGTTTTTTCGGACTGACTTGATTCTCTTACTGTTACTTCCAAGGATGTGCAACATTCTTTGAGCAGCGATTGGAACTTGGCACGATCGAAAATCACAGCTGAAATCACAGTGAAACTGTCGACATGGCAACATTTGCCTCACATTCTGTGCGCACTGGCTCATTGGGACAGCCAGGCCGACCGAGGGCCTAAAACATTTGATGTTCATTACACTGGACAGTGGACTGGACTGGACTGCACGCACTGGACTATCTCTGACTCTCTGACTATGACTCTGGCTTTGGCAGGTGGTTCAACGCTGCGCCAAACGAGCCTTGCTGTTGTGGGAGAAGGGTACTGATTCCAACGGGAAACCAATCTCTGCAAGCTGCAAACACTCGCAATCGAGAAGATTTCTGGATCCTTCTTGGAAAGGCTTGGGCGACAAATCAGAGCAGCCGTTAAGGCAATATGCTTCTTGTCTTCACTTACTGACTGCTATTACTGCTTTGGTATTTTGTTTTTGTTGTTTTGTCCAATCATACCTGATAAATAAATATATATATATATATATAACTATAATAAGATTTAATAAAGTCGTTAGTAAATTTAATAAACATAAATATTCAAATATAATAACTTTAATTTCTTTGTGTCTTTTTTGCTTCTGTAACTGTATGTCAGCCCTGCCCACTGCCCACAAAGGTTGAAATGCTCGCTGATGGGCAGATCTTGGTCGAGGACATCGACAATAGTCTTTTTTGTCACTGGGTTTCCGCTTTTGCAGCAATCAAGGTGACCGAGAGGCCAGTGGAGGGATTGCACAGCAGGATAAACACAATATTGAGAGTCCAGCCAAATTCCAGTCTGGCTTTTATCTCCAACACTTTGAGATTTGAACGCTTGCTGGCGATCATCGCCGGGGATCCGTGCACTGTTGAAGACGCTCAGGGTCGGTTATATTTGCTGGAAAAGTCAGTAGGTTTTCGCAGAGAAGTTTGCTCAATTCTGAATCTGGAAATGACGCAAGAAATTGCATCGCTGAGCGACCGGGAACTTTCGAACCTTTTGTACAGAGACAATTTGAGGACCAAACATTCTGAACCTGGCCTAGAATAATAATTATATTATGTTTTGCTTGGGCTTGGATTGAAGGGACTGAAGACTGAACCCTGAAGCTGTTCTTTTCGTTGGGTAAATAGTAAATCCCTATTCGGGTTTGCTGAGTAAATCTAAGGAACAGGCGGAGATCAACAAAGCTTTGGAGGCAGCAAAAAGATCAGAAACAGCTTCGACTCAGACTCAGAGTATGCCCATCACAGCTTGCAGTCTTACGCAAATGCTTGTGGCACACTTTCTGCAAGTTGCTTTGCTTTGCATTAGCATAGCATTGTAACATTCAAGGCTTCAAGGCGTCAGGCTTCAAGAGGCTTCAAGGTCAAGAATCAAGACTTCAACAGGATTCAGGATCATTAAAATCCAGTCTGAGTCTATTCAAGGTTGCCAATGACTCACGCGGGCTGGTATTCTCTATTCCATCTGCTTTGTTCAATGAACATATGACACCACTGAAACGTCTCGCAGAAGGATCCACAGCTGTATTAGAAATTAACATTGTTTTTGTTTCTAATTTCTATTACAAGTACTATTATTTCTATTTTTATCTTATCTGACTGACTGACCTGCCTGACTGACTGTCTCACTGTCCTGAGTGTACTATGTTTTTTTGAAGAAAACTGACTTATTGATCCAAGGACAAGATCCCATGAAACCAGATGCTGAACAATCGGACATTGACTCTGGTGCTGTACAAGCGGATGACTCAACAATAGACTTTCGACCAGCACCTGAAATGTGGGGAGCAGACACAGAGAATGTGAATGCGACTACAGCAAACATTTTTTTCAAGATTTTTGGCAAGAATATGTCTCACCACGTGCTGCACAAGGACTTGTATTTGTCCAACGGGGATGCTATTGTCCAAATCTATGAAGTCCTTGCATTCAACTCTGCAAATGGCGACAGTGAACCAGAGAATGTGACAGTCTCGTCTGCGGCCGACGGCAATACAAACATTGCTATGCTGACTTGGATCCTTGGCTGCCAATTCAATAGATTCAATTCAAGGCTTCATGTCGTCAGCCGTCCCGTACCATCAATAAATTCATTAAATTAAATTTCAGTTTCAATTACAATTTAGTTTAGTTCAATTTATTTTGCGCCTTGCCACTTGCCATGTCATGATGTTGGCCATGCAATGTCAATGTCGAGTCATGTAGTCTGAAGTCGAGTCCACGAGTCCACAAGGCTGAAAAGAGAGCCGGCAATTTCTCCAGAGTATTTTACGAAGATCAAAGTCTGGAAGGACCAACCTACATTTGTTGTGCAGCCAAATGCACCTGCAGTGGTTCGCCTCCACTTGTGCCGTGGCTTATTGACTTCTGAATTTTATACTTTTGTTTGGCAATTCGGCGTCTGGCCCTTTTTTTATTTCCAGTCTGGAGTCTGAAGTGCAAACTCAGGACAGAGCCAGCTTTGTCGCTGGTCCAAGATATGATTGACCATGCTGCATTTGCCTCCAGGGGCCGGGATTTTTACATTGACCCGGATGATGACAATTATATACAGGAGCTTCTCACCAAAGGATTGGCCATTGCCACTAATGAGCCCAAGAGTTTCTACACTTTGACTCGCAAGGCAACTTCCATGTTTCGCCCAGCAATTGAGTTGCTCGATCCAGTCTTTCTTCATCATTTTCTACGAGAAGATAAATCAATGATGGACGAAATGACAGCTTTGGAGTTGTGCAACCTTCTGAAAAGGAAAAAATGGCAAGATAGAGAGGCAATTTCCGCTACGCGGCTGGAAGCACATGGGCCGAAGTCTCCCAAGACATGGTACAGACATCCTTCAAAAAGCGTGTCAACCAACTACTTGAAGGTTTTGTTGAAGTCCAAAGATCTCTTCAAACAAGGATTGAAAGAGGTCCACCACTTCCAATCCGAGATGCATCTTGACATTTTCTCATTGTATGATTGTTTTCTAGTTGTCTAGTATCTGCAGTCTTTTACAGTTGCAGCAGTTGCCATTGCAAATTGGCAGTTGGCAGTTGGCAAGTGATTCGTGTTTTCTTTCAGCATGGCATGTCCAATGTCCACACTGACTGATCACTGACTACTGAGTGACATACGCCACTACTACTGTTCAGTTGGTCGTTAGAGCGTTAGTCGTTAGCAACAGTAACATTAGTCTTGTGATTGCTAAGGTACTACATCGCAATATTGAATTCGAAACCTGAAGATTTGCACAAAATCTCGGCTGGTGGCACAAAATCCTTCTATCAGCAGTCTGTCCGTGGCAACAAGTTCATTTCCAAGGACAAACAAGAGAAGACTGAGCTGCTGCTTTCAGAAGAACCTGGCACCTGGATTTTTGATAGATTAGTAGAAGGCAACAGTTATTTCAATTTTCAATTGCATTTGGAGAAAACATTTTTTCCACTGGATTCACTGGATGTTTGAACAATTGATAATGATGAATGATGGATGGGGCGTGATCCATTAATATATAATTTTGGTACTACAATGACAATGCCAATTTCTTTCTTCTGAGGTATAATGCAGCAGCTTCAACAGAAATCGGATGAACATGCCCAACCTGAAGAAGAGGAGACGCATCCACCAAACAGGTCAGTGAAACGCCGTGGTGATCGAAATCTACCGGAAGCAAATGTGCCAAAATCAAGAAAAGTTGCAGAACCTCATGCACCAGGATCTTCTTTGCTGGCCGACACAACCACATTCTTGGCTGATGGTATCATTGCAATTGTGAAGCGCACAGCTGCCTTGCCTGGATTTTGTCATTTGTTTTGTTGCTGTTTTTTTCACAGACAGACTGTGACTGTGATGTGATTTTTTGTACAGTCACAGTCATGAGTCGTGAGTCGTGAGTCACGGCGACGGCGACGGCCCCCGCCGTTTGCTTGGCCAAGGATCAAGCTGTTCCTTCCTTCTATGTGCATTGTCCCTGCCATAGCTATCATGATGGCCAGCGCAAGCGATTTTGCTCAAAAGCGATATCAATTACACAACCTGACGAGCCAACTGTTTTGCTTCGCCTTCGTCATTGGATTCTTGAAGGCTAGCTGCTAGCTTTTGTGACTATGACTTTACAACTTGAAACTTGAAACTTTGAATTTGTGGATTGAGTATTGAACTTGAACTATTGGACTGGACTGGAACTTAGAACTTAGAAATAGAAATTGGCACTGGACCGGGAATCTGGAACTGGACCGGGCCGGCCAGCGCAAGCGCAGCGCTGCTATCAGGGATGAAGATGACGCAAAGAGATGGAGAGAGCAATGAAGACTCCAGGAGAAGACATGTGAAGTATGATTCTTGTCTTATTATTTGTTCATTAAAGTATATAATGGTCAATGGTCACAAATGAATTCTATACCATTTGCATCAGCATCCATTGCAAGTCCAGCCGTGGGCCGTCATTGTTCAGAAATCACTGATGACGAGTGCGTTTATCGTTCATGACTTGTGACTGGTGTGACAGTGACTTGTGACTGACTTGAACTTAAACTTAAGTTTTAAGTGACTTAGTTTTTTGATTCTTGACACTTGACACTTGACACTTATTGAGGAACCTCCTATGTCAGCAAGTTCAATGGCAAGTCAAGAAGAGAAACTTGGCGTGGACGACGATGTGTTGATTGGCTGATCGATTTTTTATATATATATAATTCATCAAAGGTGTCATCATTCCTGTCAGCTGTGGCTGTGCATTGTCATTGTCAATTGTTTGTTTCTATAATTTATATGCGATTGCTTAATTGCTTTGCGGTGAACTTTGCACTGCACTGTGCACTTTGCAGTATTATACATTATGAGTACTATCTGTTATTATCTCAGGATGGACAGAGAGATTGACTCCCTGGCAAAGTGCAAGGGGTTGAGTTGGAACCGGCGCGTGGGGGCGCCGAAGTCCCGAAGTTGAAGAATGACTGAGAGACCATTACAATGGATAAAAAGCGTCTTTCAGTTCTCAGCCATCAGGGTTAATAGGGGGGGCCCGGAGCTGATTTGCAATCGTCAGTTGTCAGTCGTCAGAAAGCTGATTTTCATTTCAATTTCCATTGAACTGGCATGGCATGGACTGGACAGTGACTAGTGACTTGCGACTGATTGAACCAACAAAATCAGGAAACCAGACAAAGGCTAGGGATATGGTCTAGAGTCACTCGAGTCTAGGGTTAGGTCAAGGCCAAGGTTCAGGGTCTAGGTACAGGTCTAAGTTTTATCTAAGAAATATTGATATTTTTTATTTTAGATAGTTTGTGAAAAAATGTAAAAACAACACTAAAATTTTAATATTTCAATTTCAATTTCAGTTTCAGTTTCAGTCAGAATTTCAGAGATGTGTTTTTTTAAAAAATATATATAAATAAATTGTTTTTTTCAATCTTAAATCCATGGTAATTCCTTAAGTTCCACTTCCACTGGCTTGTACTTCTTTTTCTCCTTAAATTCCAGTTTTTTTTTTCCTTAAATTCCCGTTTTTTTTTTTCCCCTTAAATTCCCGTTTTTTTTTTTCCCTTAAATTCCCGATAATTCCTTAAATTCCACAGGTCTGTAGAATTTAATTATTTTATAGTTTTTATCATTTAATGATTTTGATTATTTTAATTCAAAAATATCTAAAAACATCAAATTTGTTCCATAGACTCCTTTTGTGTCTATTGAATGAATTTTATGTTTTAAGATGAATTTTCATTTAAATCATCAAAATTGTTAAATGGAAAAAACTGTCAAATAGTTAAATTCTACAGACCTGTGGAATTTAAGGAATTATCGGGAATTTAAGGGAAAAAAAACTTGAGCCAATAAAATTAAATATAAATAAGTAAAGTAGTTGTAAAAAAAAATCTTTCAGAAATGTAGAAAATAAAAACATTAAATTCTACAGACATGTGGAATTCAAGGAATTATAGGGAATTTAAGGAGAAGAAAATAAGGAAAAAAAACGGTAATTTAAGGAAAAAAACTTGAGCCTGGACTTGAGCCTTGAGCCCAAAAAAAGAAACACCACAAATAAAATTAAATATAAAGAAGTAAAGCATTTGAAAAAACATGTTTTTGTCTTTCAGAAATTAAGAAAATAAGACCCTTAAATTCTACAGACCTGTGGAATTTAAGGAATTATCGGGAATTTAAGGAGGAAAAAAAAAAACGGGAATTTAAGGGGAAAAAAAAACGGGAATTTAAGGGAAAAAAAAACCGGGAATTTAAGGAAAAAAACAAAAACGGGAATTTAAGGAAAAAAAAAAGGGAATTTAAGGAAAAAAAAAGGAAAAAAACTTGAGCCTTGACTTGAGCCTTGAGCCAAAAAAAAGAAACACTACCAATAAAATTAAATATAAAGAAGTAAAGTATTTGAAAAAAAATGTGTTTGCCTTTTAGAAATTCAGAAAATAAGACCCTTAAATTCTACAGACCTGTGGAATTTAAGGAATTATCGGGAATTTAAGGAGGAAAAAAAAAACGGGAATTTAAGGGAAAAAAAAGGGAATTTAAGGAAAAAAAAACGGGAATTTAAGGGGAAAAAAAAACCGGGAATTTAAGGAAAAAAAAGAAAATGGGAATTTAAGAAAAAAAAAAAGGAAAAAAAACTTGAGCCTTGACTTGAGCCTTGAGCCAAAAAAAAGAAACACTACCAATAAAATTAAATATAAAGAAGTAAAGTATTTGAAAAAAAATGTGTTTGCCTTTTAGAAATTCAGAAAATAAGACCCTTAAATTCTACAGACCTGTGAAATTTAAGGAATTATCGGGAATTTAAGGAGAAAAAAAAAACGGGAATTTAAGGAAAAAAAAAAACGGGAATTTAAGGGGGAAAAAAAAACGGGAATTTAAGGGGAAAAAAAAACGGGAATTTAAGGGAAAAAAAAACGGGAATTTCAGGGAAAAAAAAAAACGGGAATTTAAGAAAAAAAAAGGAAAAAAACTTGAGCCTTGACTTGAGCCTTGAGCCAAAAAAAAGAAACACCACCAATAAAATTAAATATAAAGAAGTAAAGTATTTGAAAAAAAAGTGTTTGTCTTTTAGAAATTAAGAAAATAAGACCCTTAAATTCTACAGACCTGTGGAATTTAAGGAATTATCGGGAATTTAAGGAGAAAAAAAAAAAAACGGGAATTTAAGGGAAAAAAAAAAACCGGGAATTTAAGGGGGGAAAAAAAAACGGGAATTTAAGGGAAAAAAAACCGGGAATTTAAGGGAAAAAAACCGGGAATTTAAGGGGAAAAAAAAACGGGAATTTAAGAAAAAAAGGAAAAAAACTTGAGCCTTGACTTGAGCCTTGAGCCAAAAAAAAGAAACACCACCAATAAAATTAAATATAAAGAAGTAAAGTATTTGAAAAAAATGTGTTTGTCTTTTAGAAATTAAGAAAATAAGACCCTTAAATTCTACAGACCTGTGGAATTTAAGGAATTATCGGGAATTTAAGGAGGAAAAAAAAAACCGGGAATTTAAGGGGGAAAAAAAAAACGGTAATTTAAGAAAAAAAACGGAAATTTAAGGGAAAAAAAACGGAAATTTAAGGGGGGAAAAAAAAACGGGAATTTAAGGGGAAAAAAAAACCGGGAATTTAAGGGAAAAAAAAACGGGAATTTCAGGGAAAAAAAAAACGGGAATTTAAGGAAAAAAAAACGAAAATTTAAGAAAAAACGGAAATTTAAAGAAACAAAAAATAAGGAAAAACAAATAACCCTTGACTTGAGCCTTGATCCCAAAAAAAGAAACAACACAAATAAAATAAAATAAGTAAAGTATTTGTAAAAAAATGGAAACTAACTTAGTTAGAAAATATTAATTAATCTGTGAATCCTTAAATCATTCTATGGACCTTTGGAATGTAAGTAATTTTACGGGGAAAATAATAACATAATTTAAGTCTTTGTATTATACTTAAGTTTTCAAATTTCAAAATTCATTAAATTTTCACAATTAAAAAAATAAAAAAGTAAAAAACATTTTTTTTAATGTATTAAGGTTAAGGCAGTCAGTGTCTGTCAGTGACAGTGACAGTCAGTCTGTCTCGTCTCTAGTCTCTAGTGACTCTAGGTGACTCTAGACTCTAGTCTCTAGTCAGTAGTCAGAGTCAGAGCTATCAGCTATCATGCCGGCAATGCCGGGCCGTCACCGTGCCACCATGAGTCACTGTCAGGAAATGGCTCAATTAGCTTAGACAGCCACCAGGGTTGTTTGGCCTGTGAGAGCTGTGACTGTGACCTTAGCCATTGCAATGGATGAGGGCAACGGGTCATTCAGTGACAATGAGGATGAAAAATCTTCAGAAGATCTGGGCTGCCCAAGTTTGTCAAGTGATTCTGATGAGCATGATGGTTCTGATGGTGGGCATCTTCAGAACGATTCTCGTCAGGAAGAAGAAGATCATTGTGTAGATGGTTTGGGTGTGCCAGAGATGGATGAGGCACCAAAAAGTGAACCTAGTGGAGGACGAAGACGACGACGACGTGAGAAGAATACGAAGAAGAAGAATGCAGATTTGGATGAAGATCCTTCAAAGGGTTGGGATCAATCTCTTGATCCATCTGCAATCATGCGCATGTCACGCTTGGCAGAACGGCAGGCGAGGATTTGGGACCGGGACAAATATTTTAGTTTGAATTTAGTTTTAGTTGATATCCTATCATATTCTGGTCGCTTCGCGAGAACAACCGCCCGCAGGATAAAGTATTAAGTATTCAATTAGCAGGTTCATCCAAAAAATATTACAGTATTACAGTCACAGTATTGATTCAATTGGGTCAAGTCAGTCAGGCAGCGGATAGTGAGTGGCCACTGGGTCCAGAAAATCTAGAAGACCTATTCCGATGGCCTGAATTCAACGCAGACGTTCTCAGTACCGAGAAGAAGTTCATGGATACGTTCAGAAAGTTGTCAGAGTGTGACATAGAAATCTATGAGTCATATGCAGGAACAGGTACAGCCTCGACTTCGATGAAGCAACAGTATTTTGCACTTCTTCATAAGATATGTCTCTTGGCATGGCATTTTAATTTTGGAATTTGCCATTGCCGTTTGCCAATTGTTTTCAAGTTGTTCAATCACCATTTTCCATTCTGCCAGCACTGCACTGCACTGTGACTGTACTGGACTCACTGTAGACTGTAGTCTTGAATCTTGAAGTTGAAAATTGAAATCCTAAGGTGGAACATTGCGAAAGGATCAAATTGTCACGAAGACAATGACTGAGTGGAATGGAGTAGCACAAAAATTGCTGCTCAACCTCCATGAGGATCTTTGACATATTTTGGAGATAGCTACTTACTACTTACTTACTGTCCTGTACTTACAAATTCGTTTCAGTTTCAGTTTGCTTGTTGACAACTAGACTTGACAATTGACAATTGACAACTCGACTCGACTAGTACATGTCGGATGTGCATATTGCAATGGACACATCATGGCACTGGCACTTGTGCTTGTCCTCACTGTGGTTGTTGCAGTTTGCTGACAATAAGATTAGACTCTCTGACACTGAGTCTGACTCTGAAGCTCTCTCACTATCTGTATCCTGTCTCTGTCTCTCTCTGTCTCTCTGTCGTCTGTCACTGTCAGTCAGTCAGTCAGTCACAGTAAATGTCAGTGCCACTGTCACTGACTGACTGTCTGACTCTCTGAGGACTACAGGCCAAAGCATGTGTTCTCCAACTTGGACCATCACATCACTGAAGATGCACGTCATGCACTGTCGCAAGCACGTCAAGCGGTTGATGCTGAGATCGATTGGAAAGTGCGTGCCATCCTTATTAGTCTCAGGACACACATTGACACTCATGACTTGACGGACTGACATATGACAGCATTTTGATTTTTCAATGTTTGTGGGCTAAGAACATTTGGAAACACTTGTAAACTTAAACTATCGGATACTTGAAACTAAACTAAACTAAACTTGAAACACTTGAAACTTGAAACTTGGAACTTGACTTGAAACTGAATTTAACTGAATGAAACAAACAGCAGCTGCCGGCTGCTGCCACTTCCAACTTCCAACTTAGGTATGGGAGATGGAAAACCACTATCCAAAGAAGAACTTGCAAACTATGGAGAAGATCTATTGGATCGGTATATGGATATATTGAGCGATCCAGAATGTTTTGTGAAAAAAACACATTGTTTGGCTTGCAAATCAGAACCTTGCCAATTTGATTGTCAATCGATTCCATTGCTTTCTTTCTGAATCCATGGATGCACCATACCATACACTTTGACTTTGACAGTCTGACAATCTGTGGCTGTGGTGGACTCTGGATTGAATCTAAGGACTGCTTGACTGCGTATGGACACTGCTCCGAAGCTGACAGCAGCAGTGGCCGTCGTAAGGTTAAAATCTACACAGGTGGATCAACGTGCACCGATGTGAGTGTCATGGGAGACTTGACTTGACTTAACTTAACTTGACTGGACTTGGATCAGTGCTCAGTTTCACTTATCGAGTCTTAGGACTTAGGACTAGGCCTAGGGGCCTAGGCCTAGGCCGGAGTCGGAGCCGACACAATTCAGATTATGATTATGATTCAGCTATGATTCAAATTTATTGATTGGTTCAAAATACTTGCTACTACTACTACTACTACTATTCCTACTGCATCCCTACTGCAGACTTTCTTTACTTGACTTGACTTAACTTACCTTAGGAAATTTGGCGAACCTTCTTGGAGACTCTTCTCGGTATTTGAGCATTTGGCTATCTGAGATCATCCACTCAGAACCAGCCTGGACCCAAGTTTTGTGAGAGAGATCAGATTAGGTAGTTTGAGTCTGAGTTTGATTAGGTAGTTTGCTGCAATTTGCAATAAGGAAGTAGCTATTCACGAGTGCACAGCCAAATTCGGGACCTGGTTATTCAAAAAGTACCTCAGTGAGCTTTATGAGCTCCATGAAATGTCGGGGGCGGCCGGTGATGATGAAAGTGGCACTGGCACTTGCAGCGGTGGCAGCAAACCCTTATTGTCGCCACACCAGTTCGGTTGGCCTTGTTATCGTCCAAGGCTGCTTAGCTTGTATGCACTTCGCGAGACTGTTGTCAGTTGTCATTGATACTGAATTGAACTGAGGACTGAGGACCACTGATAACTGAAAACTGACTGATAAGAACTGATAACTGACGACTGATGACAAATGCCTGATTGACAGGTTGATGATGATTGATTGATTCATTTATTGTTTCCAGTCAATCTAAGGCTCTACAGTTGCCTTGTGAAGAAGTCTGTAGCCCACCTGGCATACGGAGGAACTAAGAACTTGGTCAAGTTCTTTCGTCAGCCGAATATGACAGCGGCAGCACTGTACTGCGCTCCCCAGGACTTCTTCTCATTCTGACACTCCCAATTTAGTGAATTTGTTTGACTTTGACTTTGACAGATGTGATGTGATGATGAATTTGATGAATTACTTTGATGATGAATCAATTGAATCAATCAATGAATCAATCAGGTTATATTGCACGCTGTCAGACAGGCAAGTCAAGAATTCATATAATTCAATTCTTAATTCTTAGTCACTCTTCCGTCTTCAACCGTCTTCAGCTCAGCTGAGAAATTCTTCATCAGGATGAAGTTGACGCCGAAAGACTTCGAGTTGCTCACAGTGCGAAGAAGCCTTTGACCTCAACATTTTCAAACCTGCTGAAAGGAGCCTGGCAGTGCAGCAGTGACAGACGACAGACAGAGCCGCAGCAGTGCAGATACATTGAAATCAATGGTCCGCCTCTGTGCCCCTATGCCAATGCCAGAGTTGAGTCCCGTATTCCTGGAGGAACCAAATCGATATGGCTGAAGCAATATCGCAACTGCAAGAAGGTTATCAAAGCTGCCAAAAGAGGCAGGATGACTCACTGACTTGACTTGACTATTGACTTAACTTGCGACCGTTTTTTTGCACTTCCGGATTCCAGATTCCAAGAGCTGAAAGAATCTTGTCACTTTTCACAGTCAGTCTGACTGCATGAGGCAAAGGAACAGGCTGCCTGATTTGCAATCTACAACAGAACCCAGGCTCACGGCCAATAGTGAGCATGTTGCTTCCAACTCTTCTCCGCAATGGATGCATGTGGATTCTGCGGCTGTCGAACATCAAAATCAAAAATGAGGATAACAATTCCGGGTGCGAGTCGTTGGCTGCTGGTCAAAGAAAGCAGAGTGTCGGCAATGTCGGGAGGAACATAGAGGGTAGGAATGCTGAAGAGCGATACCTTCTGGGAAAGGATGCTTGGATTGATTTCATATATTTCAATTTCATTTCAATCGCTGCTTGTTTTGGTTGTTTTCGACTACGACGAGACGAGTGAGTGTGCTTTTGGTTTGTTTTGAGTTTGAGTCTGAGTCTGACTGACTGTGATGAGTTCTTCTACTTTTGCAACTTTGAACTAAGGAGCGCATGATTGCAATGGGCCTCCCCATGTACTACTTCTTGGCAAGCAGGACAGTTTCATATCCGCTCTTTGGATGGGTGCCAACAGACAATCAATGTCGAAAGCTTGCCGGAAATGTGTTTTGGCTGGGCTGGGCTGGGCTGTGAGTGTCACTGTGACTGTGACTGTGTGACTGTGTGACTGTACTGTCTGTGTATGTTTCGATGATTCGATGACTCAATGACCGACTTAAGCCTGCAATTGTGTAATCAATTCAATCTTACTTCTTCAAACTTCAAACTACAATTCAATCTTCCAATGTCTTCCAAATCTAAATCAGAATCATAATCAGAATCATAATCAGAATTGACTCAGACTCAGACTCAGTGACTCACAGACAGTGACAGACAGACACTGACTGACTGACTGACCGACCCATACACAAACACAGTGTAACAGACTCAATAAGACACTGCATTGAAACTTGAAACCGTGCTGACTGGCACTGGCACAATTTCATTCACAATTAAAATAAAAACATTTAAAAGCATTTGAACTTTGAAATAAGTTAAACTTTGAACAATCATTGAACTAAGGCAATGCATGCCAATGTTATTGGCAGTGTGTGCTGTGTCTTGCTGACGACGCTGACTCTAGAACCACTTCAACCAGTTCAAATTCCTGGTCCAGAAGCTGACATCGACTGACAGTTTTGAAGTTTTGTCATCACCGCCGCCTATGTCACTGTGTCACTGTGACTGTGTCAGACTGTGTCAACTGTGACACTTACACAGTTTTTGATGATTTTGATGTCGCTGACAGTGACTGACAGTGACTGACTGCCGGCAGTCTAGTCTAGAGTCTGAGGCTGCACACTGCACATTGCACTACACTTTACAGTCACAGTCACTACACACACACATACACTACACACTTCATTGCACCACCACCTACTGCACATCATCACACAATCACACATTCTTCACATGCGCATTGTACAGAAGCTAGCTGGCAGATTCACTGACTGACGGGGCGGCATCATGGCAATTTAGATGGCTGCTGATGACTGCTGACATCAAGCCTGTCCAGCCCAGCCCAGTCTAACACCGGGTCACCGTCACCTGTGCATTGCATTGGGACCGAATGAAACGAAACCTAGTCACCTAGTGACGCTGTGACGCTCAGTGAACAGTGAGTCGAGCGGGATGGCATTGGCATATTAGGCATGATTGGCACACAATGACATATCATAATATGGTCATATAAAGACTCATCGAAACATCAAGATTCACAATTGGCAATATTGACGGATCGATCAGTGATCAGTCTGTTTGTTGAATTGATGCATGGCTGAGTCTACTTCCTTACTTGCTTCACTTGCTTCTTGACACTTGGCCCACTTGGCTTGACTTTTGCCGTGGCCGTTGCCCAAGGATTTCCAGGCTGCTTAGGTGAAAGTTGGTGGCTTGAATCTTGAATTGTGCCATTGAGAGTGCTTTGACTGACTGGCCGACGACTATCAGTCAGTTTGAGTCGACTGTGGCACGACCCAACCCGGTGAAGGCTTTGCTTTGATTGAATTGCTGTGTGCAATTTTCATTGCCATGGAAAAAGGTCATGACGGTAGTAGTTGCTTGGCAGCAGGCAGGCAGCAGTCAGTAGACTTGAAGACTTGAAACTTAAAGATAGACTGACTGACACTAACTAACCCTGACTGACACTGATGCTGACAATCTCTTGGCTTGGCTTGCCTTGGCTTGGTGGTGGTGGTGGTGGTGTCAGTGTCAGTGTCATCGACTGTGACTGACTGACTTGACAGTCCGACCCCGACATGAAGACTGCACGGACTCACTGACTCACTGACTCAGGAGTACTGAGTACTGACTCACACCACACTGCACGGACTGCACACTGAGTTGAGTTGCTGTCAGTTGTCAGTTGTCAGTTTCTTTCTGTTTCTGTCCAATTCAATGATTGAGGTGGTTCTGGTGGACCTGACATTCACAAGAGTCCCGGACATTTGAAAGGAGCAGTGGCTGTGGCGGCGGCGGCGAGAGTGGTTGTGGCGCCACTTGGGAATGGTCCAGCATTTGATGCCAATGCTGATGCTGCTGAGCCTGAACGCAACCATCAGCCTGTGCCATCCTGGGCCCGGCACCGGGCTCAGCCAGAAGAAAGCCGTGAAAGTGAAGATGTTCTTCCGCTGCCGCCAGTACATGGCAATGGCAATGACGGACCCAGAAGCGCCAGTGCTAGCGGACCACTGGTGACCTTTACGATTTGCGGCATGACTGGTTGCGAGGCAAGTGGCAAGTTGCAAGCTTTTGTTTGGTTTTTCCATTTGGGTCGGTGGAATTTCAAACTCATTCACTGTAATTTACTCAGTCAGTGACTTGGCTTGATAAATTTTCAAGTTGCAATCGCATTACAATCATCGACCATCTCATTGACTCTGACAGTGACTCAGTGACTCAGTTACTGATGATTTTTGATCCCCGTCTGGTCCTAGCTGCTGAGATTCTTGGGCTCCAGCCCCATTTTTAGCAATTTTCTGGGTATCTCTGACTCAGTCCCAAAATTTAGCCCTTAGGTATCTTGGATGTGGTTGCAAGAATTTCATCTCAAGGATGTTGAGACATTTTGATGTTTAAATTGGCAATTTATACCAGGTCCAGCCCAAAGAATTTTATCCATAGGTATTTTGGGCATCAAAATGAGGCAAAATCAAGATAGATCGAGCCATGAACAGGATAACCAAAAAAATATACAAACATCAAAACCACCAAAACAAAACCAACAAAAAAATATTGGTATGATGATCATGATAATTTTGACGATGCTTGCAAGACAATGCCAACAATGCCATTACAATGACGAGCTCACGCGCCGACACACCAACATGGCATGGACACGTTAAGCCGAAGAAATTCAGCCAGCCCACCTTCCTTAGATTCACCTTTAGTTTCTGTTTAAGTTTTGATATATCAATATACCGGCCCTTTTGAATTTCAAACCACGTATGCAAATCTAGTGTCGAACAAAATGTTACATTCAGAAGGTAAGCTTAAACCAAAGGGGACAGTTTAACCAAAAGAAAAACTATATAGCACATGTTTTCGCCTGTTCTTTCAACGAAAAACATGAATTAGCATGCCGAACTTTTGAAAGTTTAACGGAGTATGCAAAAAACTCGTTGCCGAATCCGGCGCCACGGTTCCGGGATAAATTTCTTGAAATTGAGGTGTAATTTGAGGAACGTGGGCTGGCTGAATTTCTTCGGCTTAACATGTCCATACCATGGTGGTGTGTTTGTGCGTGAGCTGGCCAGGTGGCTCTCATTGGGGGAGGATGCTTTCAGAGGGTTTGAAGGGAACAGAATAGCTATCAGTTCTTGAACAAGAAACTAGAATTCAACAATCATGTGTTCACAACGTTCAAAAAATGGCAAACGAAATGCAGAAACCATTTGAACCGCTGCAGTCCAAGAGCAGCCCTGGCATGCTCAGCTCAGCAGATTTACGCCACAAAACGAAAATTATATATAATTATGTAAAAAATCATATGTATGTATCTTTTTGTATATAGTAAAGTGTTTATGTTGTTTTTTGTTTCAGCTCGTGGAACTGCAAATTCATTGGCTCCATAGACCTTGTAACCCTGAGTTTTATCATCTGGGATTTGGCGATGTTGGACGTTTAAATTGATAAATTTTTGGGCTTGAGCCTGAGTTTTAGCCTTCACCTGGGGGGGATACTGGATGTATGTTTTTGATATTTTTTGATGATCTTGGATGTCAGTCCAGGAATCTTAACCTGATGAAACTGGGGTCTAACCCTGAGGGCCACCCCAGACGGGGATATTTTTGAATCTTTGATTCAAATCCCGTCTAGGTGCAGACGCATTTCAAGCCTGAGAGAGCATTGCAGTTGTGCAGCAAGCACGACAAGAAGGAACAGCAGTTCCTTCAACAAGCAACGAAGGCAGGGAAAGGAGACAGCCTGCTTTCGATGAAGGCATGCTCTCCAGGTGAGTACTTCGGCTTGCTGGAGAAGTTCTGTGAGTCAAATGTGAGGGGGAGGCCTTCAGAAGCCAAGCGGTTCGATTGGAGCCTTGTGGAAGATCAAAGGACAGGATCTAGAGAAGGGCAGGAGTTGGTGGCGGTCTTCAAATGTGAGGAAGATTTCGTCCAATACTTCGTGTCAAAGGCTCCACACTACGAACGCGCCTTGGCTTTATTTATTTGTTGCAAGTCAAGTTGCAGTTGCATGCATTTGTGGTGTTTTCCGTGTTTGGCATGTTATTGAACAGTTGGCATTTGACATTGACGTCATTGACATCATTTGATTGAATTCAAGTTTGGGTTGGGTTTGCCACACTTACTTTACTTGGGCATTAGCGTTGGCCAATCATTCTTTGGCAACTTGGCCACTTGAGGCCTGGATATGGAAGGAGCAAAGCGAAAGTGGCTCACTGACTTTGCTGACAAGTCAGTGCCACGCACACGTGCAAAAAAGCTGAACGCACTTGGACAATGGAGTGGAGAAATGGTGTGGTTGCTTGAAGTGAAGATGCCACCGAAGCAACGCACAGTCAATTTCAAGGACGGCCATTGCCATAACATACTTATAGGCTTATATTTATAGATATGATATATATTTAGTCAAGTCCAGACACTCTCTCACTCACTCACTGAGACTGTGACTCAGACTGAGACTCATCAGTCAGACTGAGACTCGATTGAGGCTGTCACTGTGACTGTTACTGTTACTGTCACTGACTGACATGGACATGGACTGGACTACTGGACTACTGGACTACCACTTTCAGTGATTTCACTGCCGACTGCCGACTGCAATATAAATATATATATATATATATGATATGTGACTTCAGGAGCAGTCCGTTTCCATGCGCAAGTCCTTGGGAAGCCAGAAGCAAGCTTCAGAGCAGCAGCTAGCACAACTTGCATCAGCGGCTGACACATCTGCAAAGAGCATTTTTGAAGAAGACACGGGTTCTAAACTCAGTCAGAAACTACACTACTCCGTTGTGACAACAACGGACAACCCGGGACAACGGTCATTCAATCTAATCAAGGTAAATGTTTGACATTTGACATGTTATGTTATGTTGTGAGTTGTGTTTGTTGAGTGTTAGTATTGTGTTGTGCGTGCTGTGCATTGTTGTGACGTGACGACTACCGTGACGACGGCTGACTCAGACTCACTGACTGACTGACAGGACTTGTGACTTTGTCACTTTGTGTGATTTGTGATTGGTGAAGTTGAAGTTGTCAGTTGAATGGATTTGTTTCAATTTCAGTTTCAGTGCAAGCTGTTCAAGCTGGGAAAGCTGCAAGCCCAAGCTGCAAGCTGAGGCATATCTTTCTTCAGCGCGCCCCCAGCCCCGAGCAAATCATCTGCAGAAGCAGCAATGGCAGGAGATGGCCCAAGACCAACATGGAGCGGAGCACAGACTACCCGAGGAAGAGGAGCTAGAGGACGTGGTAGAGGCACCAAAGGCAGCAGCAGAGGCTCCCGGTCTTGTGATTCTTCAATTGCTTCCAAGCCGCAGCATGTTATCACAGTCGCATCCTCTGCAAGACGTTCTTCAATGAAGCGATTCAATGACTTGAAGAGAAACGTGGTCGTTTGCCTCAAACTTGGCACTGATGTTCTGAAGGAGGCGGAAGAGGCCCCACTGGACTTACTGGTTACTGGACTGGACTGACTTGACTGGACTTCAGACTTCAGTGCAGTGCAGTGAATACTCAAATGACTTAAATATAGTCTGCAGTGTACTTAACTTCACCTAGTGCAATTTTTGGCAACTCAATGTATTTATTCTTATTATTATTTCTTAGTCACAGTCACGAGTCACCATTCACCATTCACTAGACTAGACAATAGAAGACAAATAAACATGAGAAAAAGTCTGAGAAAGAAATTGAGAAACAAACAGAGACGAGAAACCAAGAAACATTGTTGTTGGTTGGTCCGTCCGTCATAGTCATAATAAGTTGGAGTTGCACTTGCACAGGCACAGGCGGCACAACACAAGGAGAACGGAACTCATGGAATCGGAATTAATATCAGTGAACAAGATGCGGAAGACGTCTCAGTCGGTGAAGATCAACAACTTCGTGAGATGAGTCTCCGTCTTCACATGGTTGCGCAGTTGCACGAAGTCATTGTCAAAAAATTCAAACAATATAATATATAAAAACATATAATATTTCACATATAATATTTAATACATAATATTTAGTATATAATATATATGACATATGATTTAAAATTTCATATATATTAAGTGAATAATGATATATGACGATTTTACATTATATAAATTATATACAAAATATATTTAATATATGATATATTATATATGATATATAAAATACAATATATAATAATATATTATATTTTATATATGATATATATAATATGATATATAATATGCAATATGTAATAATATATGATATATATTAATGATATGTCATATTATGTAATAGGTAATATATGATATAGAATTATAGAATTGAATAGAATCTTAGAATAAATATTATATTAAATAAATGTGAGGCCATTTCATTTCCCTTCTTCTCAATGCTCAAGTATATAGTAATATATATATATATATATAATATCATATATAAACTATAGGACCGGATAACACCACATGTTACCAATTACCAACTTCTTTAGACTTAGACTGAGCATAGAAAAGCAAGAAGGGAAGAGGAAGGATAAGAGTGATGGAGGGGTGATGGTGGGTGAGTGATGAGGGGCGGTGATGGAGGGGTGATGGTGGGGAGGGTGTGTGTGTATGTATGTGCAAGAGTGTGCTGTCTGAGGTCTGAGTCTGAGTCTGAGTCTGTCTGAGTTGTGAGTGTGAAGTGTGAGGCGGCTGGCGGCTGTGAGTCTGAAGTCTGAAGTTCGAAGTCTGTGAGTGTGGTGTGTGTGTGTGAGTGAGTGTGGTCTGTGTGAGTGAGGGATGTGAGAGTGAGTGAGTGAGTGGAGTGGAGTGGAGTGGAGTGGAGTGGAGTGGAGTGGAGTGGAGTGGAGTGGAGTGGAGTGGAGTGGAGTGGAGTGGAGTGGTAGTGGAGTGGAGTGGAGTGGGGAGTGGAGTGGAGTGTGAGTGGAGTGGAGTTGGAGTGGAGTTGTTGTAGTGGAGTGGAGTGAGTGGAGTGGAGTGAGTGGAGTGAGTGGAGTGAGTGGAGTGAGTGGAGTGAGTGGAGTGAGTGAGTGAGTGAGTGAATGAGTGAGTGAGTGAGTGAGTGAGTGAGGAGGACGGAGGACGGAGGACGGGAAGGAGAAGAGGAGGCGCGGATACAGAACCAAAAACAAAAACACCACATGTCAATGTGGGAATTATATATATATAGTCTGATGAATATGATTATGATCTTATTTTATCTCACGAATTATCGAACATCGATCCTTGCGATCCTAATTCTTAATCTTACCTTATCTGTTTTATTTCATCTGATTTCAACTCTTGAGTTGAGTCTTCTCTTGCGACTTGTGACTCGTGACCTGTGACTTGTGACAACTGACAACTGATAACTGACAACTTGTGAACTTTTGACTTGTGAACTGCACTGCACACTGCACACTGCACACTGTCACATTAGCATAGTCTAAGGTGAAGCTCCTGTCAAGCGAGGACAAAAGTCAAGCTGTATATGGACCGCTTGAAGAGCAGTTGCTCGCATTGCTGAAGACTGACGCCTACTTTCAGTGTGTTGCAATTGACATCGGTGCAGTTCAAACTTTGGGGCACTTGACAGCAACGAGGGATCAGAGTGATTTTCTTCCATCAGTGGACGCTGTGGAAAAAGCCTTTGCAGAACACGAGCTTGCCCTGGAGAAAATGACGCTTCTGTGTGATTCTCTCAAGACATCTGCGGAGGAATGGAAATCTACAGCCAAGGCCCTGGCAAAGGCAAGGCAACTTGAAGAGAAGGCTCAGAAAGCCGAGGAGCTAAGGATTCAGAAAAAAGACGAAGCTGCCAGGAAAAAGAAAGCAAAGGCTGAAGAAGCTCTCCTTCGAGCAAAGCAAGCAAAAGCAGAAAAGGATTTGGAAGTTGCACAGCAGAACTTGGATTCAGGAGGAGATGCTGGTGCAGGAAAGAAAAGACGCATTGCCAGCAAGCTGACACAAGAACTTCAAGAATCAGATCCACATGTTTTGCTAGATCGATTTCCGCGGCATCAAATTGTAGTGGTAGACGAATTGGATTCTCGTCCTCATCACATAAGGATGTTGATGTCTGATGTTGTCGTTTTTCTCATTGTCAATAGTCCGCTTAGTACTTAGTAGCCATGACTGACCGGCTGACACAGAAAATAATTAACAGCTTGCAACACTGTTACGCTAGCCAGCCATCCAGCCAATCGTCCGTCGCCAAGGAGGCGGGAATAAATGCCTTTCTGCAGTACAAGCCGGTGATTGTGAGATTCAAGAAAGCTGCAGTGAAGAAAATCTTGGAGGCTTGGGCGGTTTGGGGGACTTGAACTGCATTGGACTGGACTGAACTGGAACTAGCAACTGTCAACTGTAACTGGCTGACCGTGCGCTCTGGCAGAGTCTGGCAGAGGCAGTGGGAGAGAGCAAAGTAGTAGTAGTAGTAGTAGTAGTAGTAGTAGTAGTAGTAGTAGTAGTAGCAGTAGTAGTAGTAGTAGCAGTAGCAGTAGCAGTAGCAGTAGTAGTAGCAGTAGCAGTAGCAGTAGCAGTAGCAGTAGCAGTAGGAGTAGTAGGAGTAGGATTAGCAGTAGTAGTAAGTAGTAGTAAGTAGTAGTAAGTAGTAGTAAGTAGTAGTAAGTAGTATTAAGTAGTAGTAAGTAGTAGTAAGTAGTAGTAAGTAGTAGTAAGTAGTAGTAAGTAGTAGTAAGTAGTAGTAAGTAGTAGTAAGTAGTAGTAAGTAGTAGTAAGTAGTAGTAAGTAGTAGTAAGTAGTAGTAAGTAGTAGCAAGTAGTAGTAAGTAGCAGTAAGTAGTAGTAAGTAGTAGTAAGTAGTAGTAAGTAGTAGTAAATAGTAGTAAGTAGTAGTAAGTAGTAGTAAATAGTAGTAAGTAGTAGTAAGTAGTAGTAAGTAGTAGTAAGTAGTAGTAAGTAGTAGTAAGTAGTAGTAAGTAGTAGTAAGTAGTA
>CAMXCT020000220.1:0-22325 GCA_947184155.2 Cladocopium goreaui | reverse complement strand
TAGTAGTAGTTACAATAGTTAGTTAGTTCGTAGTAGTATTAGTTACAGTAGTTAGTTAGTTCGTAGTAGTGGTAGTAGTAGTAGTAGTAGTCGTAGTAGTAGTAGTCGTCGTCGTCGTCGTAGTCGTAGTCGTCGTCGTAGTAGTCGTCGTAGTCGTCGTCGTCGTCGTCATTCAGCAACTAGCGCACTGACAACCGACGCCAGGTTCAGAAGTATCCAGAAGGAAGCATCAAAGCAGCCAACATTGCAATCATAAACCAGCTGAGGAAGTTTATGAGTGACAGCAAGGTTACACTTCAAGCATCTGGCAAGACCAATTCAGCGGTAGTCCCACCACTGCAGTGCGATGATCGGTGCAAGTCCCTACTTAGTTTGGATGAGCTTCTGCAAGAAAAGCTGGAGAACAAGGTCCTACTGGACAGGGTTACATGGTTAAACAGGTTAAACAGGGTTAGGGCTGGCCCGTGACCAAGTAACAAAAGGCAAAGTTATTTGATTGTCATTGTTGTAGATTCCAGCCCCTGCTAGGACGATGGTTCTACAGCTGACTCGCGCAACTTTGTTTGGACCGCCGATCACTATCGAAATCATTTGGCATCGCGCAAGTTTCCATCAGCATCTACAACAGCAGCGCAGCAAGCACAAGTGTGGTCCAGGTTTGACAATGCGGTCTACTTTTGCATTCCGCACGCCACGGTGGACACCACAGTTTCTCATGGAGGTATTGGACAAGTTCAATTCCAATGTGAAGGAACTCGTTTGGTTGCAGCCATGAGCATTTCCGAATGCATCGAAGTGTTGAATGAAGACCTCCAGGCCAGGCCAGAGTCGGGTTGAAGTTGAAAGGTTTTTTATTTTTAATGTTATTTCATTAGCTCGGCACTGGCTGTTCGTTGGCAACGCATTGGCGCTTAGTACCTGTTTTGCCCTTTATGGTGTTGGAATTTTGAATTAGAATCATTTGATTCAGGAATCGATGAACTGCTTCGCAGATCTGTCAGCAGACTCTGAGAAGTTGGAGTACATCTACACCCTTGGCACTGGCTGCATCAATTCTGGAGATGTATTTCTGCTGCCGCCTGGTTTTGCAATGGTGCAGAAAGCCGTGAATTGCAATTCGATTGGACTGCGAATCAATTCTCATTTGCTGAGTCACGATGCACTTGCAGGACTGGACTACACTTGTGTTGTGTATATTTTGATTTTTAAATTTGATGATGACGATGCACTGAACTTATCAAGTCAACTAAATCAAGTTCAGTTCAGTTCAGTCACGCTCACTGCAGTGCACTGACTACACTGCCCAGCACAGTTCTGAACTCTCCCCTCCATGTCTCAATATATAGATATATATATATATATATCAATTATCAGTCAGTCATCAGTTATTTGATTTTCAATGCGCTGCTGTGCTGTGCCATGCTCAGCGCTTTGAAGTTTGAAGTCTGAAGGACTGCAAGCCTTACAAGAGAAACTTGCAAGGCACGACTCAGGGTGTCAGGGGTGAGTCAGTCTCAGTCTCAGGGTCTCAGGGATTGGTTCAACAAACACATTGACAATTGACACATTCACTCACTCAACAGATTGGTTCAACAAACCGACCGACGACGGACCATTCCATCCAATTCAAGTCAATTCTGGACTTGACTCGGACTCGGACTCAGGCTGACTGATTGTGACTGTTGTAGCTGGTTATCAAGTTATCAACTATAGACTATAGACTATTAGACTATATAAACTATAAATATATATATATATAATACATATAGATCTAATATAAGATAAAATAATATAAGTAGTAGTCCTGCTCCTCCCTGAGCCAGGAATGATGTGAATGATCTTCAGGTCAAGATCGGTTCTGAACTTGTGAATGATGGAAAGTGGTTTGAAGAGGCTCCCATTTCTCTCAAGCGGGAACTGGCACTGGCAGTCGTTGCGGGAGACGCCGACGACGGCGAGGCGGCAAAGTCTGAGGGAGTTGCAGTGAAATGCTGGGAAAAGCTAGACGCAGCCACAGCCGAATTGCCAGCCTCAGCCCAAGTCAAAGCCACACCTGCACAACCAGTGATGTTGGAGCCAAGCCCAGTCAAGTTCAAGCCACGTGTTTGGTCTGATGATCATGATCCCGAGGACAGTGTCGAATTTGATTATGTTGATGCCAATGTCAGAGTCACTGCCACTGCCAAAGAGGATGAAGACGAAGACTTTTGGAAAACACTACGTTCCGATTCGGAAGTAGGAGACGATGCAAAGAACAATACCTTGGCCTTGAAAGATACCGAGGTTGTGGCTGTGGAAGATGACGATGACATCTTCAAACCAGCTCCGCCAATGCAAGTTCCAGCCGGGGCCAAGGTTGCTTCTACTGAAAAGTGGTCGCAGGAAGCCCAGCAGCAGCAACAGCAGGAGCCGACAGCGGCAACAGCCACAGCACCCGCAGATGCTAAGCCGACTCTGTCCGCCCAGGCCCAGACTGTCCAAACTCCGGCAGAGACGGCAACACATGCAACAGCATCCACATCTGCTGCAGCCGAAGCGGTTGCAAAGGAACAGTGCAAGCCAACTCAGATCGCTCAATCTCAGGCAGAGATGGCAATGGCAACACAAGCAACAGCATCCACATTTGCTGCAGCTGAGGAGGATGCAAAGGAAAATAATGAATCGAAGTTGGATTCCAATTCCAATTCCAAGGACTCAAAAGCCTCAGCTGCAGTTGTTGATCCCAAAGCAGCACAGCCGCAGGAAAAGGCACAACGTCAAGTAGATGTGACCATGACAATGACTCCCCAGTCTCAGTCTCACCAGTCTCATGTGCAAGAACTTGATCAGCCTGATCGAACAGCACCAGTGCCAGAAAGTGTTTACGTCTCCGTCTCAGTTCCAGCCAACATTGAGGCCAAGGTCGAGGTTGCTACTGACAAGTGTTTGCAAGAAGCACAGCATCAGCAGCAGGAGTCTGGGCCTAAGCCGCATTTGGTCGCCCAAACTGAGGCAGCAGCAGCAGAAGCAGACACAGCAATGACAGCAACGGCACCCGCAGATTTTGCGTATGATGATGATGATGATGCAAACAAACAGTGGGAGCCGACATTGGCCGCCCAAACCCAGGCAGAAACGGCAACACAAGCAACAGCATCCACATTTGCTGCAGCTGAGGAGGATGCAAAGGAAAATAATGAATCGAAGTTGGATTCCAATTCCAATTCCAAGGACTCAAAAGCCTCAACTGCAGTTGTTGATCCCAAAGCAGCACAGCCGCAGGAAAAGGCACAATGTCAAGCGGCTTCCCAGATTCCATCTGATGTGCAAGAACTTGATCAGCCTGATCAGACAGCACCAGAAAGTGTTGAAGTTTCAGTTCCAGCGAACATTGAGTCCGCTAAGGATGCTACTGAAAAGTGTTCGCAAGAAACACAGCAGGAGGAGCTGCCTCTGGCCTCTCAAACTCAGGCAGAGACGGCAACACAAGCAACAGCACCCACAGCTGCTGCAGCTGAGGAGGCTGCGAAGGAACACTGGGAGCCGACTCAGGTCGCCCAAACTCAGGCAGCGGCAGAGATGGCAACACAAGCAGCAGCATCCACATCTGCTGCAGCTGACGAGGTTGCAAAGGAACAGTGGGAGCCCACTCAGGTCGCCCAAACTCAGGCAGCGGCAGAGATGGCAACACAAGAAGCAGCATCCACATCTGCTGCAGCTGAGGAGGTTGCAAAGGAACAGTGTGAGCCGACTCAGGTCGCCCAAACTCATGCAGCGGCAGAGATGGCAACACAAGCAGCAGCAGCATCCACATCTGCTGCAGCTGAGGAGGTTGCAAAGGAACAGTGGGAGCCGACGCAGATCACTCAAACTCAGGCAGAGACAGAGATGGCAACACAAGCAAGAGTATCCACATCTGCTGCAGCTGAGGAGAATGCAAACGCAAAGGAAAATGAATCGAAGTTTGATTCCAATGACTCAAAAGCCTCAACTACTGCAGTTGTTGATCCCCAAGCACAGCAGCAGGAAAAGGCACAATGTCAAGCAAATGTGACTCCAGCCCAGCAGCCACAGCCGCCGCCGCCGCCACAGCCACAACAGAATCTGTCCGTGAATGATTTGCTCCGACTTGGAAAGAAGTCATCGCCGCTGCAGGAATCATTCGCCAAGGCTGCCAAGAATGCTATCAATCTTTCTCCGTCCGATGTAGCGGAGGCAGAAGAACTCTTTCAGATCGAGGACGGGGATGATCACAAAAGCAAAAAACAAAAGAAGGATGATAAGGAGAAGAAGGATAAGAAGGAAAAAAAAGATAAGAAAGCGAAGGACAAGTTAGACAAGAAAGACAAGAAGAGCAAAAAGGACAAGTGTGATGACGACTCCAAGGAAAACAAGAACCAGAAAAACAAAAGAGCATTGGCAGCATTGGATGAGGAGGATGACAATGGCCGGTCCAATACCATTACCAAGAAAGGAAAAATATTAGCTTTCGCTCTTGCGAAGAAAGCCGTGAGTGAATTGCAAGCATCAGGGCAAGGTTTGAGACTGAGATCAAGTTCGAGCAACCCCAAGGTCAAAGCAAAGGCAAAAGCCGGCGTCAAGCCTATGGCAAAGCCAGAGCGACAGCAAAAGTAGCTTGGACTTGGGTTTGGTTTGCTTGCCAACATTGATTGTTTTAGTATATAGTCACGAGTGTTTGTGTAGTTGTTGGTTGTTTGTTCTGTCCTGTGAGTCTGTGAGCCTGTGACAAACTGTTTTAGTCATAGTCAGTCCAGTCCAGTCAGTCTTAGGATTTCAGGTTCAGGTAATGACACAGTGACACAGTAATAACAGGGTACTGCGTCCAGGTTGTAACAAGTGCCGTTTACAAAATCTTGTGCCAGATGGCGGTGTGTACTCAGACTGGCAGCATCGACAATTGTATATATAATTATAAATTTGACCCATATGTAGCCTCTATCTCTGTTAGCCAGCCCAGCCAGCAGCAGCCAGCAGCCAGCATGGCATGAATCAGCATGATGGCGGCGTAGGACCACGCCAGAACTCGTAATGACTGACACGGTACAGTAATGACATGTTTGAGTAGTTCAGGAATGGGTATTCACTTGTTTCAACTGTCATCATCCAGTCATTGCCAATCAGCCAAGGCCGAAGACATCTCTGAAGGACCCGTCGAGTTCGAAAAGAAAGAAGTCGCAGTCGGAGTCGAAGTGATGCTATGCCTATGACTACTATGCCTATGCAGACAGCCGCCTGCCGCCTATCACTGTGGCACTGAGACAATTGCTGCGGTGATTTACAACTTTAAACTTTACTACTTGTTTTGCTTTTGGTGTGCCTGTAGCATGCGGGATGGGGAAGTTTGTTCTGTTCTGAGTTCTGAAGTGAACTGACAATCAGATCAGACAGATACTACTGCTGACAGACTGAGACGGACTGATCGATACCCGACTTAGACCAAACTTATATAATTTTATTTTAAAAGTCAATGAGATGAAACTTTATAATATAGTAACTGTAAACTTACCAATAAGTTTCTAATTTCTAATTGATTCAATACCTTGATACTTGATACTCACAACTTATCACTGCTGTTTTTCCTTAGCAGTTTCAGTCGCCGCAGCAGTCCCCAGTCAGCTACTGGCACTTTGCGCTGTGATGCAGTCCCTTTGTCGTTGAGGGAACTTAGACACAAGATGGACTGTACTTAGATGGATGCCGAAGCTGAGAAATCAGACATCAGAAGACTCTGAGTAAAATTCAGAAACAAAGACTGACAGCAGAGACAAAATTCTGCAGTCTGCAACCAAGTGCGGATGAGGAAAAACGACAATGCAGTGCGAACCCGACTCAGTGTGTGTGCACAGCGCACAATAAAGTTTGTCAATGATTTGAGTGATAAATGACGATGATGATGATGATGATAAAATTTGATGAACCACGGTTTCTAGTTCATCCCTCCCTCCATTCATCATAAGACAAATGAACATCGATCTTCACAAAAAAAACACGTACAGTTTTCAGCCCAGATTCTCACTGATAAGTTTATTATAAAAAAACATCATTATGTGCAAATTTGGAATTTTTTATTGGTTGTGCATCTGCAAAAGCTTATGATCCATGGGAATTCCTTAAATTCCACTGAACCACCTTGATTGCGAAACACAACATTATACAGTATACATATATTATATCAAAATATATCAAAACAGTATTGTTGTACTATTCTATACATTTCTATACAATATATGTATGACATTACTTGTACATCATTCTGCTACATGATTTGGTTGTGATCACCCGGACGAACGAAAAAACAGGCGCGTTTTTTTTTAGCCGCGGCCATGTCAGGTGGCGACATCCAGAGAGACTGAGCCTCGACATGTGCAGGCAAAACTGACGTCAGGGCCTAAAAAAATGGCGCGAATGGTTCAGTTATGAAAATCTACATGGCCGCATGGCTGTGTCTTCACCATTTTCAGCAATGGAATTGGGGCATACCCAACTTTGGGACCCACATGAGTACCAGATGTCCCTTTGTCCGTCTAAGTCTTCACATGGGGAGGATGCTCAGAGGCAGAGGTTCATACTGTGAAAGCTCCTTTAAGCCTTTGAAGATAAGTTCCGAAGAAAGGTTTGGAAATTCTGGAACAAAACCGTGTGTTCCTGCCACTGTGGTTATGAGAGTTATTGCTTAGGAGGGTTTTTCACCTCACGACACAACAGGACCAGATGCTGCCATCATCGTTGTGTTCAGTTGCGTTGTTTGCAGAACTCATAGAATTGGATGATGGGAAAATTTACAGGAAAACCCTATATTTGATGGTAAAAACCATGGTTTCCGGTTAAGATTTTCCCTTAAACCAATCCAATGAAGAACCAGGTCAAAGCATTTGCGTCTCTCGCTGAATGGCGATGTCGTCATCGACGACGACTTGAGCGACGAGCGCTGGCTAAGCGTCGAGGATCTGCCCATTGGGCACTGCCATGTCACATTTTTGTCAATGTGTTGTTACCTTTTCGAAATGTTTAAAAGGTCTCTGTAAATTTCAGACCATCTATGGGACCCATTTTTTTGCCTATCTTCATCTATCTTCGGAGGTGGCCACTGGGCATAAAGTGCCCAGGACTCCTATTGGGAGCTGGAGACAAAGACCAATAAAGCTGGCGAGAGGATCAAAAACATCCGGTGCCATGGCCACGGCGTTCACTGGATGGATCGGATGGCGCGTATGGTCGTCACCATGCCTTGAGGTACTTGCTATACCTGAGAAATGATTGTGCTTGGCTCAGTGAAGGTAGACATACAGTAGGTAGACAATGGTAGACACAGAGAATGGTAGAGGCTTTGTATTGATGAACACTTTGCATGATTTGTCGGTGACGGTCCCGAAGATGATCAAAGATGCCATGCTTGGGAAGCCCCAACTTTTGTGTATGCAACAATCAAACCATCGAAGTTTTGAGACTGCTGACGTGAATGAGACTACAGCTGATATCAATGAAATCATCACGCGAAAGTTTTGTTTCCGGAGAAAATCCGAGTTTCCGTTCAGTAGATGCATCATTTCAGGTACAAAGTATATCACGAAGACCCTCTTTGAACAGGAAAAGCAGGACGTTGCATTTTTGCCCTTGTTCAGAACAACCAATGGCTCACTACGACTCTTTGCGTTCCCGATCTTGTGAGCCGAAGATATGGGATATGTTTTGGTGCAGTGACGCTGACAATACTTCCAGAACAAGTGAAGCATTTTCACAGACTGATGCGCACTGTGAATTGACGTTTGTATACTTTGATTACATATGTGACGTGGTCAAGAGTTGGATTGTTATAATATGATATAATATGATATACCATGATATACCCATATTGGTCATCAATCCACGAATTACCAGGCTTTATTCTGTAGCAATGGATTCCCATTGCAGGAGTTAGCTCCTGATCAGGACGGCCGGACAACTGTGTCTATCCGACAGTTTTCCATCGTCAAACAGTTACTGGTTGGTGGTTTCAAACATGGCTTTTATTTTCCATGTCATATATGAGATGTCATCCTTCACATTGACGAACTCCATCATTTTTCAAGATGGTTATTGCACCACCAACCAGGTGGCATACCCCATATGGATCCATAGGGCCCGTGCCCGGTAGCCACACGTGCTTGGCAAGATCCTGCAGGATGACAGCGATGATGACACTGCAGATGCGCGGATCAAGGTGAAAAAGACTCGGTTGATTTTGGGCCTATGGAGTCCATAAAGTTTCCATGAAAAACCATAGAAACACCATAGAAACCATAGAAAAACCATAGAAACCATAGAAAAACCAAAGAAACACCATAGAAACCATAGAAACACCATAGAAACCATTGAAAAAACCCACTCGAACCCTGCTCCCATCATCTCCCATCCATCCCTGAGATGATCGCCAACCTGAAAGAGCCCGAGCCTCGCCGTGAGGCGGTGATTTCCCGTTGGGACACCGTGGGAATCTACGGGAATCTACCGGAACCTATGGAAACCTATGGGATGACTTGGATGATGAAGGGCTTTTGACACGGATCTATCGCAGATGTTGCTTTTGTTGTGCTACCTGGGACCTTCATGAGCAAGTGGCAAATGGTGCTGTTTGACATCTTCAATCTTCGTTTTGATCCTTCTCATGTCTTCCGTGTGACCAGGCGGATGTTTACTTCTCTGAGGAAGAAGAATTCTCAGAGTATGAGTGTGAGGGTTGTGGCTCCAAAAGTGTGCGCCCTGCGGCTTCAAAAGTTTGTTTCTTGTGCCAATATTTTCTGCTGTAATGATCTTCACTGTTCCTACAAAGCTGGAGCTTCTGCTCTAGAACTATAGAACTGTGAATGCGAAGCTTACAACATCAGATTCAACAGCAAGGCCCCGAGATTCCTACAGGTGAACGTCATGAAGAAGGCGGAAGATCGATGTTTCAAGGTGTATTGCAATGCAGCAAGCCTAGACATCACAAGTGGAAGACAGCCTGGAAGCATGGAATTACACTGCGAAGTTGTTGTGGTCAAGTTTCAGCAAGAAAAACATAGAAGATTTTGCGAAGCGAACGTGCTATAGTGAAATTCAACTCCCCTGGTTTATCATGGTTTATCATAATTTTCCGACATTTTCCCCAGTAAAAAGGCTATTATTTGGGGGTATCCCTCATTTCAGACACCCATAGAGCTAACTTTCCTGGTCCACATGGGCAGCACCGCAGAGATGCAAACTTTGCAGCCAAGGATTGCCCTTACGTGTCCATTGCAGACATGAACAAGGAGGCCAACAGGGTCTGAACATATACCACCATTATACCACACTATACCACCATTTTTGGCAATTTCATATGGGGTAAATTGAGGATTTAGGGATACCCGGATAGCCAATTTTCATACATTTTCATAGAAACCCAAATTGTAGTATGTTCAACTGAAAGGCCGACTGAAAGCAACACTTCGCTCGGCAGCTGACTCACTTTTCTGTGCTTGGATGGTTGGGTTGCCAGGATTTTGAGACACTTGTAGAAGAGTTGTTTGGCTCAAGATGTGCTCTGAATTTTCCTCGGCATTTGTAGCAGTGTAGCTACTACAGCAACTTAGCCGATGTGCTCGGTGTACTCCGCAGTGTCTGGTGCAGTACTTGCTGTTATATCTGACTATGAAGGCAAAAGTGCAAAAGAAATCAAAGACTTCGTGGCAACTCAGATTGGCATTTCGGCATTTCGTCAACAGTTTTGGTCTGAAGATTGGTCTCAGAAACTTCGAGATGATAAGATTCTGAGCTCGGAGCACGTGAAGATCCAGCTGATGGTGCTGCCCTGGCGTCCACCTGACCCTGTGGAAGACCAAAAGATGATGAGTGCCGCCAGTGCCGGGAATTCCGAGGCATTGGAAGAGCTGCTCCAAGGCCTTGGCAATCCCAACCTGACATGGGGAGATGGTGAAACACTGCTGCACCATGCGGCCAGGGGTGGACATGTGGAAGCAATGCAGCTGTTGCTGGAGGCAGGTGCTCATAGAGATACCCGAGACACAAGGACCCCAGGTTATACACCATTGCATTTCGCAGCTTCGGAGGGTCATGTGGGCAGTATTGCTTTGTTGGTGGCAGATGGAGTTGATCTGGATCTGGGAACACTTGACTGTGGTGTAGCACCCTTGCACTTCGCAGTCTTTTGGGGTCATGTCAAAGCAGCTTGCTTGTTGCTTGAGGCTAGAGCTGACATTGACAAAGCCACAACTGACGATGGAACCACACCCTTGGTCATCGCAGCAAAGCAGGGTCATGTTGAAGTTCTCGATGTGCTGACTGCGGCCGGGGCTGACAACAACAAAGCCAGAATCAGTGATGGGGTCACACCGTTGTACATTGCAGTTCAGGCAGGCCACATGGAAGTAGCGCGTTTGCTGATTGAGGCTAGGGTTGATGTTGACAAAGCCACAAGCGACAATGGAGCAACACCATTGTACATTGCAGCTCATAATGGCCATTTGGATGTCGTGCACTTGCTGATTAGGGCACGCGCGGACAGCAACAAAGCCACAAGCGACGATGGCACAACACCGTTGTACATCGCAGCTCAAAAGGGCCATCTGGAAGTTGTGCGCATTCTTATTCAGGCTGGCGCTGATGTCGACAAATCTACAACAGACACTGGAGCAACACCATTGTATATAGCAGCTCAAAAGGGCAATCTAGAAGTTGTGCGCCAGCTGCTGTCGTCTGGAGCTGACATCAACAAGGCCAAGACTGACGGGACTACACCATTGTCTATCGCAGCTCGACAGGGTCATGTCCAAGCGCTGCAGTTGTTGATTGAAGTTGGCGTTGACACCGACTAAGCGACTAAGCATTGACTGCAAATGAAACTGAGCTCCGTGTTCACCGGAGCTCACATGGTCCATGTTCATCCATGTTCATGTTTCATGCTTTCTGGCCAGAACCATCAGAGGACGACTGACAGTATCCGAAATATTGCTTTGAAGTGTTGGCAATCATCCAAGTTCTTCTCATGCTGATGATAACCAAGCCAACGGCGTGGAACTTCTGTACTGTGCGAATCTTTGATTATTGTAAATCTATTTTCCACCACAGCTGTACCAAAGAGTCAGCACATAGCTCAACTTCTGCACCTCAAAAAATATCGCAGTTGCACTCATCAATCAGTGTTCCATTCCCCCAATCTTGCGGAAAAAAAGAGGGCCATCAATCAGTGTGCACAAGAGCAACGAGTTTAAGTGCATGAATTTGACAGAGAGAACAGGATTGCTCCAAGGACTCCAAGCCATTGTAGGGTTTATAGGTAAATGATAGCCACAAGGGAGGAAAACGGGTCATCCACCGCGTGCATTTGGGGTTCCACAGCGTTGATGGCTCTGAGGCACCTTCAATTCGGCGGCAGCGCGAGATTGACGAGGCGGAGAAAAAAGTTGAAATGGTTGAACAGCTGACCCCAATGGATTTGGCTCCCAAAACTCCCAAATGGTGGTTTCCTAAGTCATAGGGGTACCCCCAAATCATCAATTTTAGTAGGATTTTCCACTAGAAACCATCCATTTTGGGGTACCACCATTTTAGGGAACCACCAAATGAGGAGCAACAATGATTTATTTCTTTTGTTTGAACTCTCCCTCGTTGGACGTAGAGATTCGTAGAGGCTTTGTAAGCGGTCTTGGCAACGTGCTGAATGTTCTTTCCATCGAATTGATGGCATGGTAGCAGTTGCGGGGATTTATCCTGCATATTCCCCACCCAGCGCCAGTTTTGAACCCTTGCAGGCGCGTGCCCGCAAGAAGAAGGAGAAGGAGCAGAAGAAGTTGGCAGAGAAATTGGCCATTGAGGACGTAGCGGCGACGTAGCGGACATGGAGGGAAATCACAACAATAGTAATGGCAATGGTTATATAATAATGGTTAATAGCTGTTAATAGCTGTTAATTACTAATAATGGTGATGAATCGTGATCACTGGTGATTAATTTTGATATACCCTCTGGCAATCATTTAATTACCTAGCTACGGAAAACCACCATTGTTACCAGGTAAATCATCTACTTTCACACCAAAATCACCTGAGGGTAACAGGCAAGTTGGCATGTGCGAGACGATTATGCTGACCTGATCTTGCTAGTCCTTGGAGCTGTCGTGAAGTTTTCAATACGTTTATCGAGCCGTCACTCACTGCCCAATTATTGCCGCAAGACAACGGTGGATACAGTCGGCCGGTTTGGACACAACACTTTCCTTCTAATGTGGTATAATGTGGTAAACCCAATCAGATCCAATAAGAAACCCATCCCGAATCACCAATGGGTGGTAGCCCAGATGGTACTGGTAGGTTTATGGCAGCTGGTGGGGAAACCCCCAGGACAAGGTGCCTGTGGACTTGGCAGAGCTCGAGGAGGTCGACTGAGAGCGATCCCAGTGCCATTTTAATGGCTGCCAGTTGTGCAGCCCCAGCAGAAATACATAGAATATGTCTGAAGAAGATATTAATTATACAATATATACATTATAAATATAACTTATATAACTATATGTATTATATATTATATATGTATTATATATATATAATATATATATAATACATATGATAAGTCATCATTTAATTTCGATATCGTTTCATTTATGAGTTGATCAATCTGAATGAACATTTTGCTACACTGGTCATCCCCTGATAGGAGTTACTAGTTGCTAGAAGCTTCAGGTGTTTTGTTGGGCAAATTGAATCTGCACAAGCTCAAGGCAACTCGCATCCGCCATCCCCATATTTTCCGCAAAGCTCGGGATGGTTTCTGGGTCAGCATTTCTGCCCCTTCATGCTGTGTGCAGAACCCATCTGTGGGCTTTGTGCACAAGTAGCCCTTGTCCAGCTGTACCGGCGGGCAACATTTGGGCGAAAAGCCGTGAGCTGACAGAAACTGTCTTTAGTACGGTGGATAATTGTTGCAATCTTTCTTCGGACAGACAAGGACCTCCTGCCTCATGGAAACAGTGGAAGCTTCACTGCGTGTGGCTCAAGACGCTTGAGATGATTGAAGCTGGAGTTCTAGTTGAGCTCACATCTGAGAAAAGGTCAGCAGTAAAAGATAGGACATGCCACGCCTCCAGGAATCAAATCGACTCGTCCCCAAACATTCACAAAAAAGTATAGACAGAGTTTGACCGACATCTTTTTCGCAGTGGTTCAGGACAGTGCGAACTTCTTGGATTTGCTGAGTGAGGGATTCTATTATTTTTTTGCATTGCTTAATCCACCAGAAATGGGAATCTACTGGGACGTGTATCTTTTTCTCTGTTTCTCAATATGTATATATATATATTAATACACATACAGATACACATGATAACTTATATCTATATAATGGTATACACATATATATATATTATACCATGGGCCATGGGGGAAGATTAGCAAATCCCCAACGACTTCTCAGTCCTTCGAACTGCATCGAACGTGCGGCGAGAACGGCGCCAGGAACGGTAGTCGGTAGAGCTATCGCCTCGGAAGACGATCAATTTTCATGATGTTGAAACTGATGCTATAATCATAGAATTGGATGATGGGAAAATTTACAGGAAAGCCCTATATTTGATGGTAAAAACCATGGTTTCCTGTAGATTTTCCCTTAAACCAATCCAGTGATATAACTGACTGGGGATAACATCACTGACATTTCCTTGATGTGACCAGCGTGACTGGTCACAAGATGTTGATTGCGTTTTGTTCCCAGATATGCAATGAAAATACATTTCGAAGTTGTTCCCCTTGTGAAATTGTTGCCTGTCAAACACCAACTATGACTTCCACATCCTCCACTTGCGTTATGGTGTCCATAGCAAAGTCGCAAAGGTCGCGTGACGATGAAGCAAGTGCTGACGGCCTGGCGTGGGGCATTCTTTGGATGAAGGGTGATGAAGGGGCTGCAGTAAACCATAGTAAACCCAAGTTATCAATGGTAAACACCATAAACACCGGGATTCCCTGTATTTTGTATATTTTGTTCCCTGTACCCAACCCAATCAAAACCAAGATGGATCAGCATAAACAAGTGGGACTTGCAAGGCAGGACTTAATGCTGGTTTGGACACCAAGAGTTGGCTACATCATTGAAGTTAAGCGATTTGCCAAGGCAGAAGCATAAAATGCCGAATGTGAATGTCATTGACACTCATTGACCACCTTGAACCACCTTTCTTAGGAATAAAATGCATATGGATCGGAAGGTGATTGACTTGCAATGCACATGGTGTGTAGTCTATTGTCCATGCGTCGTGCCTCCTGTTTTTGGAGGCACTATGCCCTGCCTTGCTACTTCTCAGATGTTGGCCCGAAGGCACACCTGCCCGTTGGATGGAAGCATCCGAAATTTAAGGCAAATTCACTGACAAAATTGACGAGATTAATGGGCCCTTGATGTGGAGTATATAATACGACATGACGTGAGCAAATTTCATAAGTACTAAGTACTACCTCCGAGGCCGGTTTTGTTGGTGGCTTGCCGAGATTCATCAACACTCTAGTCGATCTGTTTGTTCAACTCTCTAAAACAGCCATGGAAATGTAAGATAAATGACTTTTCACAAATATGCTTTTCACATTAAATATGGAGAATATCCACTTCCGTGGTTAGAATAATTTATTGGTTTCCCTGATTTAAGGTGGTTCCACCCCCGAAAGCCGGAAACAAAAAACAGGGGATCCAGAGAAAGCCACATCCGACGTTGCCCGGAAGGCTTCACGACCACCAGAGGCTTTGGCAACGAAGTCTCACGTGCAGCTGGCAACTTGAGAAGGCCGATGACCTGTGACAAACACCCTGAGGGTGCACCTTTGGTGTATTTCTTTCAGGGTTTTTGGTGTCTTTGGGTATTGGAAATTTTGTTTGATATTGTTTGGTCACTTTGTGGGTATGTTGATATTTAGGGATATAGATATATCTTTAGTTTTGTTTGGGTGATTTTGGGATATTTTTGGATGCGTCAGGATGGTTAAGTCGCACTGGTCATGTTTACAACTGAGAGAAGTCAGAGATGTATGGTGATACAATATGATACAGTATGTATGATGCATTTATGATTTCACATATGATACACTTATGATACAATCATGATACAGTGATATTCCTGTATCTTTATAATACTTGCTGACATGGCAAGGATTGGCAAGGAATCCCAACAACTAGAACTTGCTGACATCGCTGCCATCTCTCGCTGCAGGAGACAAGTGCAGCTTTCGGCCGAGGCCATGGCACAATCTTATTGAATCCTCGGTGAGCTAAGAGTTGCAGGTTGGAATATCAATTGTCACCTCCAAAGTTCATGGAACTTCCAGGGAATAGCAGAAATAGCTGGATACTTTATGAATCTTTATGAAATTGTGAATTCGAGGCGTATGAGTCTTTGGTCTTGAGGGTTTCCCAAAAGAGTCACCTCACATTCGAACCGGGGACAATATGTCTGCTGGATCCTGAGGCAATGATGCACTATCCTTCACCCGTTCCAACTAGCACCGAAAATAACCACAAGAATAATAAGGATAAGAATATGGATAAACCAGTTTAAGATGTTCAAGACATCAGAGAATGATGTTGAATTCAAGAGGATAGATCAATGATAAATAATGATAAATCCTGATAAATCATGATAGATCCCCACTTAAACCATCAATAGATCAAGAGAATTGGAGAACTTTCGAGGCGGAAGCTGAAGGATCAACAACTGGAGGCGGAAGTTTCTGCCTCACAGTCAGATTGGGTGGCTTACTGTATGGCCTAAATGGGAATCGCAAGCTCCCAAATGTTCCCAACATGGCCAAGGCAGAGGAAATTATTGGTATGTTTGGTTTGATCTTTGTAAGTTTCCTTCTTTTTTTAAGGGACTAAATTAGAATCAGGCTGGCAAGTTGTGATTGATCGAAATCCTTATGATGAAGAATGCAATTTCTCCGAGCTGTTTGTTCAAAGGCGCACTTTAGCATTCTGCAGGAATAGCCTACTGAAATTGTGACTCTTGCACCAGCAGACGAGCAGTTTGCAAAAGCCTCACCTTTTCCCTCCTCTAGTCACTAGCTTGACCCGTAAATCGGACAGCACCATGGCAATCAGATCCTGATTTCAAGTTGCTTGTAGAATGTATTAATGTATTGTCTTGTATTGTACAACCACATCGAGATACGTCTAGTGTGCTCTTTGCGGATCATTTTTGCTATGGCCTCCTCCAGCAATGCATGGACAGAGGAAGAACAGCAGCTGCTAGAGGAAGGACTTGTGGACTGGTCGAGACCATGTGGCTTCATGATGCTTCATGATTCAATATGGATATTTGGGCATAGTCACTTCACTCCCAAATAGGTGGATTTTGCCTTCACATCGGGTTTCTAGATTTTTCATGATTTTTCTACACGTGTTCGCAGGACTGATGAAATTCGCGATGATTTGTGACATCAAGGAAAAGTGGAAAGCCATCGCCGGGCACGTCGGAACACGCGACGTCCGGGCGTGTGCTGATCGATTTAAGGCGCCTTTTGGGGCCCCGGATGGGCGACGGCACATCCACGGGTTCGGCCATGGCAGGTGTGTCGTCAACGTGCGTTGGAGCAACAGAGGGCGCTGGAGGAACAGGAAGAGGAGGAACGGAGGGGAAAGGTTACAATCGTCATTCAGATTATTGACTTTTTATTATAGCATACAATGACATAATATCATGATATATATATATATGTGTATATATATATATGCATAATATATATATATATATTATACACAATATGTAAAAGATGTATTATATGATACATGTACACTGTGCCACGGTGCTTGATTTACCAAGGCCTGATTTGAGATGTGCGTTTTTTTTTTAAAGATGGGAATTGACCAACACCGTTCATTTTACCATGGGAAAGCCATGATTGTGGGCTACCACAATTTCGGGAAACGCCCACATTACCCATGACATCACACCTGACTTCGTCAGATGTGCCTGAAACCTGATTTGTCAGGAGGAGTCGGACTGGAGACAAAACGACTGGAACGAATGGAACGAATGGAAGAAAGATGATTGGTGGAACGGTTGGTGGAGTGGTTGGCACGACAGATCCTGGAAGGAGGAGACCCAGACCCCCCTGGAGGAAGCAGATCGACGGAAATGGGAAATCCAAGAAGAAATCGAGGTGCGTTGAACCAACGCTTCGAATGATGTGACTGTCTGATGAATCAAAACAAGTCACCTCAATGTTGGCGTTGGTTGTTCATGTCGTTCCAAGCATTTCCTGCATCACCAAGCCATGGAGCCTGTGAAGATTTTAGGCGAATCGTCGGAAGCTGGAACAAAAGGAGGAACAAAAGCGACAGCACGAGACGAAACGAGAGGACAAACTTCGTGCAGAGAGGGAGCAGAAGGAGAAAGAACGCCAGGAGATTTTCCCAAATGTCTCAAGATGAAAACGCCAGGATTCCCCGAATTTCCCCGATTTTCCCAACCTGAGAACAAACAGTAGCTACTCAGTAGTTCCGCGATGGGTTTGAAGTTCTCCATCGCCTCATGCCAGGAGCAGCAAAAGGCCAGAGAACAAAAGATCATCGAAGCACAAGAACGAGAGAAGCAGCAGCGTTTGGAGGAGGAGAAACGCCAAAGAGAGCTGCAAAGGAAGATGGAGGAGGAGGATGCCAAGGTGCCTAATTTTTGCTTATTAGGTTTAATGATTGTTCAGAATCTCAAGTCTAAGAACCCGCAGCTGGTGAGTTTGGATATGAAGCCATTAAAATCTATTTGGAATTGCGTGCTCACGCACACTTAGACCCATCCTGTTCAATGTTTTAGCGGATTCAACTACATGTTTTAAATGCCGTGGGACGCGTCAAAGCACTGGACATTGAGAATTGAGGCTGGCTTCTACGGCATGCGACACTTGAATCTGAGTGGCAAACCGGGCATGAAAGGCAAAGGCAAAGCTTGGGGCAAGGGACCCAGTAAAGGTGAGTTGCAAAAGCAGCGGCGGGAGGAGGAGATGGAACGAAGGGCTCGTGAGGTCCTTGCGAATATCGGAGCCAAGAAAACTGAGGAGAGTCCTGAGAGTCCTGAAGTTGAAAACGTCGAAGCTTCTAATGACAATGAACCTCAGACAGCAACATCCGCCCCAGATGTTCCGAGCAAAGCCAAAGGGGCCAAAGGGACCAAAGGAAAGGGCGGTGACACCGGCGATGCTGGCGATAGAGAGAATGCGGATCTTAAAGGCGGCAAGAGCAAAGGAGGCAAAGGGAGCGAAGGGAGAAAAGGCAAAGGAGGCAAAGGGAAAGGCAAGGAACGTCGAACACCCGGCTGGTGGACCAAAATTGATGGTGATTGTCCAATCTCCTTGGTGCCCATTGCGGAGCTGCCAGTCCCACCCTTTGGCTTGAAAGCTGAAGGAAGCTCGGTACCACATTACTTCGATGGTCAGTTTTTGGCCAGTTTCTTGCTGAGTTCTTTTGACTTCATCAACCCAGTGAACCGCACTCCTTTGAGTCGTGAAGACTGTTCGGCATTGGATGCCCATTTGCGGGACTTCTATCCGAGTCAGTCGGCCTCCGTGACGGATGCCTTTGATTTATTCCAGCGCAATGGAGGAACTGGCAGCGACGCAGTCCGTCGCGAAGCCACGGCGGTGTTCCAGCACCTCTTCCGCTTCACTCACTCGCAGAATATGGACAGCCGCGGGCGGGCCATCAATTTCAACGATGGGGGATTGACCGCAGCTAGGTGATTTTTGGTGAATTTTCGTTTTTGCTTGGCTAAGGTTGCGGGTGGGATGATGTGATGATCACATATCATAACTCTGGACTGCTAGATTTGAGAGCTAAAAATTAAAAGGCAACCAGTTTCCGAACATCGGCAAAACCCCTTGAGTCTGGTTGATTGCTCGATATGTAGCAACCATCTTGATACTGAACTATAATATCTTTGCTAGAAGTCGTGCACTGTGGACTACTTGGAGGATCATCCCACGCAACTGGTTGGCAACCATAGTTACAACATCTTACAATCCATATATAATTTAATATATACATAGAATGCTTAACAGGCTTAACATGAAATAGAGTAATCAGAAAACTGAACCCCAATGGATTCTCTCAGGGTTTAGGGTCGTTTATCGGTTGCGTCCAGTTGCGTTTTTCCTGGGATGATCCATGGCGATCTCCCCTCAGGTCATCGATGATGACGACATCCGAGTGACTGCAGCGCAACACGCGGTGGCATCAACGGCGCAAGCCTTGGCAGAGAGAGATGAGGTCCCGGTTGACACAGGAGACCATGGAGACCCCTGGGGCAGATAATTTATATCAATTTACTCTCTGGTTATGTCAAAATAGCTATTGAACATGGCCATAGAAATAGTGGATTTTCCCAGCTATAAAATGGTGATTTTCCATAGTTATGTTAAATTACCAGAGGGTATATCATATCATGCGGAATCATGCAGCTATGACAATATAATACAATATATGTTACATACAGAAATACAGACATACAGGCATACCTACCTGCCTATATATTTGTTTATCGATCTATCGATCTATTAATTATCTATCCAATCAATCAATCAATCAATCAAACAATCAATCAAACAATCAATCAATCAATCAATCAACCTCCCTGTCTGCCTGCCTGTCTGCCTGCCTGTCTATTCGTCTGTCCGTCTATCCGTCTATCTGTCTACCTGTCTATCCGTCTACCTGTCTATCCGTCTATCCGTCCATCCGTCCATCCGTCCATCCGTCCATCCATCCATCCGTCCATCCGTCCATCCATCCATCCATCCATCCATCCATCCATCCATGTCTGTCTGTCTACATATGTGACATCATATTTGTGTGTATACAGTATACATATAATATATATATATACACTGTATATAAATATTACAAAATAATGTATTCGTATTTGCTGATTCACCAAAGCACCGTTCTTTGATGTCTTTCTTGGTTTTCTCACGGGGGCAGCGACAAAAAGAGGACACTTCTCACCAGCAACCAGTGACATGTCACGGTCCAGGGACCCAGGGATTTCTTTGGAGGACCTGTGCCTTCTCCTTCCATGGTTCGAGGCATGACCGGCCTTGTCATCCACAGCCATTGATTTCCATTTGATTATACTGCCTGGCTAGGTCGGTTGCAGTTTGGACGGAATTTTCTGCTCTGGGAACAACCTAACAGGAAAATATGAGAATAGCATAGAATAGCCAGTTATTGGCACCGCGAAGGTCCCAGTGGTGCTTGGGCCAAAGCCAGTAGACCGCAGCCAGTGGAGGAGTTCCCAGCTTTGCCAGGCGGGGGCTTGTTGAGATTGGATCAACTGAGGTCCATACGATGGGTTGTTCGATGGTATTTGTGAGACACAGTTTTTCTATGTGGTATTCCCTACACCCAATGGTTAATGATCATTATCCCTACTAAATGGCTATAATTGGGGGTATACCCCATTTTCAGACATACCCATGTTTTTCTTATGTTTTGTTCTTGGCTTGTCTTTCTCCCTTTCGCGAAAAACGCGTTGTCTTTCTCTCCAAGAATTGACTGGCCATCTTCAAAACGATCAACCTCTGTTCAGTCTTCCATTTTTCCATCATTTTTCCATCATTTTTCCATCATTTTTCCATCATTTTTCCATCATTTTTCCATCATTTTTCCATCATTTTTCCAAGGCAAAGGCTGGCTCCAAAGCCAAGGCAAAGGCAGCTTCCAAGGCAGCATCCAAGGCCAAGGCGACACCTGCCCGTGGCCTCGTAGTACCAAAGACCTGGGCCAAGCCGAACTGACACGAAGAACAAAAAATGGTGCTGTGGGCCGGGGAGGTCTGAGATTTTGGGACTGATGATACCCTGATTTGAATCGATTTGGACATTTTAAGCCTGATTTTAGATAGATTAGATAGATCGCGTGCTTTTTTTGGCAGGGTTCACTGTGGTTTTCGACATCTGTCAGCTCAAGAGAAACAATATCCACATATATCATTCATATATCATCATAACATATCCACATAGTATCATCATAATTCCAAATAATATATATATATATGTATCTCCGGCCCGGTAGTAAAGATGGGATCATTGAACATGCTCCGTAGTGTGTGGCTTTAGCTCTATATGTCCTGTAGAACGTGTAACAACTTCCACGGTGATCCTTGCCCCTGCTGCCGCACTTTGTTGCGCCTGAAGTTCCTGATCACTCAGGGCATTTTACCCCAGGAACACGAGGCCAAGGTGCTTGGCGTGCTGAGGCAAGCGGCTGGGGGTGTTTCGGACATCTACGAGGAATACGGGAGATTTGTGCCACCTCCTGGGTTGGAAACCGGAGCTGCTGGCTCTGCGGGGGCAGCGCCGGCCCCTGGAGTGGTTGCCACCCCTTCAGCTGCTGCAGCGGAGGCCTCTGCACCTGCAGCTGACCACAAGGCGGAAGAAAAGAAGAAGAAGAAGGAGGCCAGAAGAGCGAAGCGTGAGGAGAAGAAGACCCGGGAGAGGGGTCTTAACGAACCGGGAGTAGAGGAGACTCCTGAGGTCAAAGAAGAGGCAGCAGGGAGCAGGGAGGCTAGAGGAGACGTTATCAGGGCAGCGAAGGCTGAACCCTTAGAAGAGAGGGAAATCAGGGCAGAAGGACACAAGAAGGTCTCGCAAGAAGACTTGGACAAGTTCGTATCTGATCATCCAGATCGCTTTGGCCTGGGTTCGATTTCCGTACGGGGATCGGCGGCCCGCCAATTGCGTGAGAACGACGACGTCAGGAGGCGTCGACCAGCAGAACCATCAGGTCCCCCTCCTGAGAGAACGGGAGCTGGAGGAAGGCATCGAGATCAGAGGAGAGAGAGATCGAGGTCTAAGAAACGCAAGTCGAAGGGCGCGGCCCACCGGCAGAGAGGACGGGATTTCTGGCGCCGAGTTCACAATTCGGAGCCATGGCCCCAAAGGCAAAGAGCAAGGCAGCGCCCCGCCTCAGGGGGGCGAGGGCGATGAAGGCTCGAGGAGCGGGAGCCCTGGGAGGCGGGGCTCCTGGAGCGGGAGGTCGAAGAGGAGGACCTCCTGGGAAGAAGCGCCCCGCAGCCGCCGGCGCAAGAAAAGCAAAGAAGCCAGGAGTTCAAGAGGAGCAAGGGATCGACCTGGAAGCAGAGGCGGCGAAGAGATGGGACAGCGGCTTTTCTGCGACTCTTCACCGGCTGGACCCCCGTCGCCTGGAGGGAGGTTCGGGGCTAGTGGTGCCAGATGGCACGTACTACCACCGCCCTGTGCAAGTGGCCGGGACCGTAACCTCGGTGATGATGAGTGGTGGGTCCGTGCACTTGAAGCTGAAGCCAACAGGTACTTCGAACG